>VZTD01005399.1:1333176-1384331 GCA_013397725.1 Rhagologus leucostigma | reverse complement strand
AAAAAACAAACAAGCAGTTTTTTAATTTCATTTCAATACCATCTTGTTCTTCCAACAGCCTCTCAGATGTGCAGGAAATGGCTTAATGATGTGCCTTTATTAAACTCTAGTGCTGAGGTATCTCTGTAGGTCGCTCGCATCCCCCAAAAGTTTGCACAGCAACCACTCTGAGAATACATATCTGCCAGCAAAAAATGTCTTCACCAGAGCCTCCTTTTATCACAGAAGCTGCAACAAAAACAGCATTTAAAGGACATAATCATCTCTACTCACAGTACCTCCTGAACTGTAAACACAGTTTAAAAACTGCACGCCATGGAGCTCAGGCGTGTTATCTAATCCTTTAGAAACTCTATCCTACTACAAACACAGAGTGCAGCAATGCCAGCCATGCCATGTGCTTCCACTTACTGACCCACTCCCTTTCCATAAGCACACACACACCATCCCTCAGCTCTCACCGCCCAGCACAGAAATGCTAACTCAGCTCTCATGGCCAAAACACTCGGGGCCTCACCTGGGAAGCAAATCCTGCCCTGCCTGTCGCCCTCCTAACGCCCCCAGACGTAGAAACAAGTGCAACCATGCACTATATATGCTGTTGTCTAGAGTTATATTCCCTCACCCTTGCCTGCACCCCTCCAGTACTACAGCTGAAAAACAGAATGAAGGGAGTGGGGTTTTTTAGTGGAGTGTCTGGGGCTGCTGAGCTTGCTCTGGCTGGTGGCCTGCTTGAAACATTACCTACCTGAGCAAGTGTTGCAACACTCTTGCCACACTTATTTTGTTAGTAAAGCAGCCAAACAGCTCAGGTGACTTTGCAACTGCCTTGCAGGGGCAGCACTGCAACAGTACGGGCTTTGACAGCCAGACCTGTCATAACAAGGAGGAAACAGCTTTTTTTCCTTTTCTTTTCCTTTTTTTTTTTTAATCTTCATTTACTCTGAACGAGGTAATTTGATCTAACTAGAAAGCCACTCTTTTATTTTTTTGATAACAGAGCTGAAGACTCCTGACAACACATGTGAGCACAAGCCTCACTCAAAGTGGCCTTGGGAGCAGCAAGGAATGCTTGGTACCTGTTTCAGAGCCTAGTGTGTCTGGGGCAGGAGCAGCCCTTCACAGACCATCCTTCCAGTGACCATTATGGAGCCAGAGTCTCATTCATAGCGCCAACACTATCGTAACTTGCAATGGAATACAGCTTTTCCACAGTAAAAACAAACAGCAACTGGTAGGTGGCCAAGACGAGATAACAACTGAAGGGTGTGGGCTTTGCCCCGTGTCCCAAATTGTTCCAGATCAAACTGTGCCTGAACAAACTCTCTCTTTTGTAAATCCTAGTGCTGTGAAAAGCTGATGGTTTTTCCAAAGGGTAAGCAGAGCTGGTTTTTTTCTGCCCCCATACTTCCAATACAACTTAGACACAGTAGGTTCACTAAGGACAATATGACATTTTGTAAAAGCCGTTACTGATTTCTGCCTCTGTTAGTCTCTGTCCCAACACTCTACATCACATTCGAAGTGCTGAACCAGAGAACATTTAAGTCTTAACTTGCACTGATTTTTGAAATCTGCCCACAGAGAAAGAGGAATCCTTCTCTACAGATCAATTTATATGACCATCATGGCACTAAGGTCACAGACACAGGAACAACCTTCTGCCATGCAGTTACCCTGTAGGACCTGAATGAGCTCTCCCAGCAAAATCAGCTTTGCCATTGGGGACATTTGGGACCCTGCTTTGGATGATCTGAGACTCAAAAACTACATTTCAAAATCATACACAGAAGAGATGAACATTCAAAGAACATAATTTACCTCTTCTGTTTTTTAGACAAGACTTATTTAAAAAAAATTAAATGTATCTTTGTTAAGGGTCAGCCATACTGTAGATGACCACTTAGGTCAAACAGCACCAATCGGCTTCATCCAGCTGCTCTCTAGCATCACAGGTCATGTACTCGCCAAGCACAACTTCAACACCAAATCATTCTTCACACAACTACTTCAACGATCCCTATAAAGTTTATAAGATCTCAGAGACAAAAATCAACATCTATACAGGTATGAAAACTAGAGCAGAAGATAATGTATTCCTGTGCCCAAAATTGTACATTCTAAGAGAATTCTTATATTGTGTCCGGATTAATTACTTGCTCCAGTTCAAGGCAATTTTTACAGGATTAGCATACACTGGTCTAGCAAAGGGCCATGAAAATTTTTGCTTGCTTCAGGCCAACCATGACTTCCAAACACCACTGAAAGCCACACACTAAGCTAGACCTTAGCAGCACCCACACAGAGATGTAAGTCATGTTGCATTAGACCCTACGAAGTAAAATTACAGCCCACATCCAACACACAGATTGTGTCCTAGCAGGCCAGATGTTGCATGCATGATTAACTACAGCTTTCCAGGGGAATGCGACAAGCATACTTGTACATGTCCTCTACTCAGACTGTCCCTGAAAATCTTTTTTTCTTTTTTTTTACCTTGTGAAACAGAGGTATGCTGTGTTTCAAATAGACTATAGGTGCTGTTTGATCCCCATTGACATGACTGACGGGTAGACTGGTCCACAGCAAGGAAAGGCAGTACCAGCTCACAGGGAGCAGCAGCTGCCCTGCAAATCTCCCCTCAGGAGCTTTGCTGGGAACTATGCACTGCTGTGCACCCAACATCCACTTACAGGATGTACTGTACAGTCAAAACTACATCACAACCTTAAGCAAGGATTAATCACAACAACAGGGAAAAGATAACCTGTCCAAAGGCACCTCTGCATTCACTACCTAGAGAGAGACATCGTAATTGATTCTCATGTAAGAGATGGGGATGGAGAGCCAAGGGAACAAAAAGGGTAAGATTTTCCACCAAAAAAAAAAACCTGTATTGAGGGTCTGGAGTATGAAATACACTGGGCAAGGAAGAATGAGTAAATCTTCACTGTCTTTCACACTTGAGGCACTCAAAATTAAGAGCGCAAAGATGCTAATCTGACATTTCAAGTTTTTTTGAAATTTTTGTTTTATTCTTTTTGTGTAGAAAGAAAGAAGTTTAGACAGCACATGTTTAAAAATGAAGCACGGATTTCTTAAAAGATTTCAACGACACAGGATACGAAGCAAAGACCTTACAAATCACACCTGCCTGAAAACTAACAAAGACCTTAGAGAAAGCTAATTCACATTTCGTAAGAGGGTCTGAAATATTCTGTGTTTATTTTATTAGCATCAAGCAGCTGACACTACCATGAACACCGCAATACAAAGGTATCATGAATCTGTACCATTCATAAGTGTTTCTATTGTACAGCTGAGGACTTAACAGAGCATCAGGAGGAGGAGGAGATTTTTCTGCTTCCTAATTAGCTGTCAAGTGACACAGTTCTCCTTATTGTCTGCAACAGCATTTTGGGAAATGATTCCTCAGTACATTAGGTCACATAACCCATGCAAAGCTAAACGCACAGTTACTGCCACGGGATGTGAAGGTGTTTCAGTTTTCACCCAGACTACTTATTCTGCTCTTGTTTGCCAGCTACCCTTAATTTCCTCCACATCTCATTCCTTGTTGGTCCATCCCCCCTTTTACCCCCAGCACAAATAACGTTGATCTTTTCAAACTCTTAGTCTACATTGGACAAAGCATTTGTTCAACTGTTTTTCCAATAGTTTTCCACTTCCATTTTGCAGATGTTCCACTGAACTCATTAAAATTTTAAAGCTTGCCAACTAACACATGGAAAATTTTTTATCAGCACATACTTCAAATGTTAGGCAGGACATCTAAGAAACTACTAGATTCACATCAAATTTTGCTTCCTTGAGGAGAAAAAAAAAAAGCAAAAACCTGTGTTTCTACCTCCCTCCAGATATCAGGGCAATACCCATATCTTTTTGGTTACTTTACTTAGTTCTAAGCTATTGTTGGAAACTGATGTTTAAACTTCTCTAAAGTTAGCATTAAACCTGTCCTTCTCACATTTGTGCAATTTCTTAGACCACATTTATCAAAACTAGCTGCACCAGTAGGTCACTGAAAAATAAGCCTCTAGGAGCTTTCTGCACTACAAGGTAAAGGAATACCTCAAACTGATTTCTCATGGGCTCACAAGAATGCAACTCATATGCTCACCACTAGCTGAGCAGCGTCATG
Organism: Rhagologus leucostigma; assembly: GCA_013397725.1. Lineage (NCBI taxonomy): Eukaryota > Metazoa > Chordata > Aves > Passeriformes > Rhagologus > Rhagologus leucostigma. The sequence goes on along the minus strand of VZTD01005399.1, from coordinate 1,380,169 downwards.
AACCCTTTCAGCTCCTCCCTTGCATTTTGTTATCATTTATACTTCTGGATGAGTTTTGATTATAGCTCAGCCAATGTTAGACAAAGTAATTAACCATAAGTGTATTCATTACAGGCATGCACCCATAAACTGCAGTATGAACATCAACTATGCTTCCCTAAGTGACAGGGAGTCCCTCAAGGCTCAATTACTTGCCACTTTTTGCTCCATTTCAGATGTTAGCAGCCCTACTCTTCTAAATGGGTAATAACTACCGATAACCGTTTACAAGCAGCAATTAAAAGTTTTAAACCAATACCAATGATTTCTCTCAAAACTGGGACCAAGCTTTACTTATTTTTCCCAATTTCCTAGATAATTATCTCAGTGTGATCCATTTCCCACATACTTTACTGAATCACTATTTTTCACAACATACACCTAAGATGTTTATTGAAAATCTCTGGCCTGTAATAGGGAAGCTGAAAGTATTGATACATCAGATGAATTTTTCTCTATAGTGTAGATCCAAGAATGGTGATTAACTTCGGATGGACCACGTTAGTTCAGAATACCTGCTTATATCCAATTACAACGACAAACCAGGCTGAATAAGCTCTCAGAGCCCAACCTTTTCTGAAACCAACTTCTACCACTTTTCTATACCTGAGCTTAGCGTGCCAACATAATTCTAGGAGATACTGGAAGAAATCAGTATCACATAATGATTGATCATGTGTTAATTAACTGTCTATCGGACATTCCCATGACCACACTTGTGCGGCTTCCCTGCTCCTACGCTCAGCTATTAGCAGCACACACACTCATCTGAGACAGGAAACAACACAAAACACCCCAAACGAAACAGGACCTGTCCCAGCACACTCAAACTGATTAGCCAAACCAGAGCCTGATAATACACTCTAGATGTTGACAAAACATCCAAATGACTGACAGCCTGCAAAAAGGAAAACTCAGAAAACTTCCAGCAGAGGCATCTGAGCTGATCACAGCAGCAAGACTGCCATTTCACACCACAGCAAGAGCGAGCAGAAGACACAGAGCTCTCAGCACCAGAGACCAACAGAATTACTCTGAGTGATAAAATACAGTGTCAGATGTTTCAAAGTCTTTATCAACACCCTTTAAAAATATTTCCTTTGTTATCTAGAATTTTTTTTCCCCTATCCTTTTACCCTGAAGAGCATGGCACTTTGCATTCTACTTTATTCATTAATTAATGATGCTTTGACTCTCATAATTTCTGTTAACCAGTTCTATATACCAAGCAGCTATTTCCATGGATTTAAAGAAAGTAGTGGGTAGGTACTCCAGGGAGTCATTTAAAGATAGTGCAAACATTCTGTGTGTTAAGAGCGAATAATGTACCCTGTTTACATTCCTTTTATTTAGGATTCATTCTAGAAGGAAAACCCTTCTCTTCAAACTTTTTTAAACTGCCTTTTTTTTAAACCCTTTTGTACCACCTGCATCTCTCCTTCCCAAGGTTACGCAGCTTGTGGCAAAGCATATATATGGAAGCAGAGTAAGAAATGTCCTTTCACAGTTACTACCCTGAAACCTAGTCAAGAAAAAATAAAATTAAATAATCTATACTTTTAATTGCATGTTCAACTCAATTTTTTTTTGTGTGTTTTTTTATTGGCTTGGGGTTTTTTTCCTTTTTAAATCAAGTTCTCTATTTGAAAAGAACAAAAAAAAGCCCAAACCAAAAAAAATAACCCACAATATAAAACAATACAGAGGTTAGACACAGTGTCTGGTGGGGTTTTTTCCTATGGTACCTATATACTCTAGTCAGAGCAGGAGACACAGAAATAAGAGAGTATAATATATTCATCTTTCTTCAGAGTCACATGAAGATGTACTTGGATGAGGCTAAAGGAAAAAAGGAATAGAACTGATGTCTTTTTCAGAGTGCAAACTTTCAAATGCACACTACATTAAAATCAAATATCTAAACACAGCATCTGTAGTAGTCAACAAAAAACCACAGATTCAGCTAACAAGATTGTTGTTATTGCCGTGATCTCTGACGCTGAGCTTGTGCCGCCTTGAAAACAATGAAAATTAAGACTCATAAGCAGCAGCAGTCAAACTGCTCAAGAATGTTGATACCTCTCTCTCAGAGTGCCATTGGCTCCTGACAACCAGATTCAGACAGGCAAGGTAAAACGTTTCAATCTGTGCATCCCTCTGGTCTGTCTGCAGCGCAATGTACGACTTCAAACAGCCCTCAGTAAACAGTCTTCTCATCACTCCAGCCTGGGCTGAATTTTAATCAGGGTCCTTTAAATGCCATTGAGCAAATCCATATACTATGGATTGCTTCTTGCATGCCTCTGGCCAACCACTATTTGGAGGGTCATTTATTATTTTTAGAAAACCAAAACAATCCAAAGTTATGGTACAAATCACAGCACATCTCAAAGCAGAGTGCAGTTATTTCTGGGCATTTCATGTTGCATGTAAATGAAGCTTTTAATTATTCCTTTAACATGACATAGTGGATGCATCCATCTGTTAGTCACATGAGAAGAGGAGCTAGGTTTATCTCACGATAAAACAGCAGTTAAGTTTTCAGGCCACTCAAATGTAAAACTTGGATTCTAAAATTCACATAAAGGCAAGCCAAAGACAAATATGGGAAGAGCTCCCAACCATAATAGTAGCAATAAAGAGTCTACAATTCAGAAGGGATGCTACGTATGATGAAAACACTAAGCCTGCTCATAAACCACCTTTTTTTTTTTTCAAATCTGTCCCAGGGAAGGTTAGGCTCTGTGCATCAATTATCAAACAGGAGTATGTCCCCAGTAGAACTACAAGCTCAGCAAAAACTCATTAGAAAGTGTGTGTGTGCAGGGGGGGAAATGTGGTCATTATTTGACTGCTCTGTTCTGCAAAGAACTATATTAGGGAGGTGTAAGCCAGCAGAGTGCTGACTGCTACAGTTCTTTCTATCTCCCATAGATAAGTCAATTAATCAAACTTTGCTTACTACCTGTCAAAAGCCTGTCTCTGTCCTCTTGCTGAAATACAGAAAGAATGCAGGGACACTTCCTCTGCCTGCAGGTTCTCTCTTGCTTAAGGAGTGGTTTCAGTCATTTTGAGAAAACATTATTTCATGCTGTTAAACAGCTTTAGGAAAATCTTCTCTTTGTCTTTCTTGCCAACAGAGCAGCTGACAAGCAGGGAGTGAAGACTTTCACCTGAAGAGAGGAGTGGCACTTAGCACAGCACCTGAGTGCAGCCCTTAAAGCCACTGTAGTGCTTCTGACACCTTCCTCTTGTCCAGGGCTTGGTTTGGGCCAAGCACCAATGTGGGCATTGTTCCCTGGCTTCACAACCGTTGATTCAAGTTTGGATTTCCAAATGGATGGGCAGTCTCAGGACTAGCAATCCACATAGTTCTGCTGGCTCAGAGGAGGATAACGAAAGCAGGTCTTTCAAGAAATGCATGTCTGGGAAAAATACTTCCTCTGCCTCTATGTCAGGCCACCATGATACAATCAGGGCAGCAACGTAAGATGAGATGATGTTTTCCTTCTCTTACAATTACAGGCATTACTTCCATTATGGGAAACGCTTGAGTATATTCTTAATTGAAGACTCAGTAAACATTCTTTAAGAAATTATGTCATGTCCTCTTCACAGGAACAAGAAAAAAAAGGAGGAGGAATTTTCCATTACACCTTGAAAACCTGAGAAGCTGAATTTGTACACATCTGGAATTCAGGCAATGTACAAGTGGTCTCTATAGTTCTTAGAGGGTATCTTAAGAGAGGGATGTTTCCCTACGACTTTGTGGAAGAAAAATGTGCCACGGAGGCTGGTTTTCATCAAGATTTGAGGAAGATGTGAAAAAAGGCTACCTATATAAATCCTGAAAGATCTATGCCAGAGAGAACAAATGCAGGATAAGGACATTATTGCTATTGCTCGCCCAGGCCAAAATGAGCACAGGAATCCAGGCAAACAGTAACCATTTGATGAATTGAAAGTCCACCAAAGTAGATGGAAACACTACCACTTGCTGCCATTTGTTCTGTCCACTTCTGGCCTGTGATTGACTAGGTTCTTCAGTACTCATATAGTAGATATTTCTTTCACACAACTGCTTGATGAAATGCTAAAAATGACCAGTTGTTGAATACAGCCAATTCCCAGAATGCACTTATTTTGGATTAGTTTCTGAACTAGGTTCAGACTAAGCATTTTTAGGTCTATTTTTATTTATATTGAAATAGATGCTTCAGTGTTTTTAGCTGTTTGAGCAGCAGCTGTTGCCACAGACTACTTCGAGGCAGCAGGAGCAAGAGTTGGATTCAATGTTACTATTTGGAAAGTATTTGAATTTTTTTTCACTTAAAACTGTCCTGCATATTGATTTGTTTCTAATGGTTTCTGCAGTTTCTGTAAGAGAAAAGAAACCATTCTTAAGTTCCCCAACCCAAGCATAGTGAGAGGCCACACTTACAGTGTGAAAATATAACTCTGACTATGGTTGAAGCCAATAAGACAAATTTAATTCCTGTTAAAAATGTACCCCTTCCTAATTTTTGTTTGTCAGACTTTCTGACTAAACTACTTTATTAGGCAATCACATCTTAAGGTATCAACTAAGAACTAAAATTCTAATTAGAGGATCCAGCATCCTCCATAATCATAACCTCCAGACATTTAAAAAAAGCCCCACACGATCAAGCAAGAAACTCTAGTTTCCACTCCCTAGTTTTTAAGCAGCATCTTTCAACTCACAACAATCAATTTCATTAATTGAATTCTCCCACTCCGAAAAAAATTCAGAATTTTGGAAATGGAAGAAATTGCAACTTTTGCCTAAATACAAATACATTTTTCTCTCTAGTGAAGTCAAAGTAATTTTAGTGAAATTTACGAGGGAGTCCACAACAATTAGCCAAGGTATGTATCAAGTTCTTAACTGGAAGATAAAGATTACTGCCCCCTTGCAAACCTCTCTCCAACCCTCCTACTATTTTCCTGATGTATTTGTTTCCCTTTACACAGATTGTGTTCCTCCCTTTTGCTCACATGCATGGCATTGGTGAGTACTCTGACATGCATTAAGTAGTGCAAAACAGCTAAAGGTAAAATGTTTCAGGTCAAGTAGGTAATTCTAGTGGTTCAAGAGACAGTTTTTGACAGAACATGAAGTATATTCTTTGGTTCTGGCCCACTTCACTAACCGGCTGATAAGTACCTTGAAACATTCAGCAAACACTCTCATCAAATGAAGCAATTCAACGCAAGCAAGATGGTTTTGGGAAACAAAAAAATTGATTCTAAAAGGCAATGTTAGCCTTTCTTATAGAGTTGACTCTGCAGATTTGTGCAGGCACTACTCTTACAGACTTTTCTGTGAAGGAATTGTTTCCATTGGCCCCCCGACTTTTGGATTCATGGAGTTATTCTTCTAAGCCATGTTGCTCCAGCTGCAAAACCTGATGAAGTTCATTTGTCATCGTGATTACACAGTGTATTCAATGAGTCCATTTTACAATATAATATTGACTAAAATATTAATAGAAAGTGTTTACAGGAACCAATTCAAAATAGCAACATGCACTCTATCATTAGCAGTGTAGTTTCCACCATTAAATAGTCTAAACCAGCTTAATTAGATTTTAGCAGCCTAGAAGTCAAGAAAGGAAAAGAACCTTTCAAAGCATTAACATCTCAAGTTCTGTAGCGTGTTTCAGGAGCCAGCACAGCCCAGTGACTTGTCATGCATGTAAAACATTGCAGAAGATCACCAATCATTTCCAAAGTCCCATTTCTTTAGCCCTTGACTTGAAAATCAGAACATGGCATATAAGGAATTTTCACCTGAAGTTTAAAATGCCTGTATACATAGAAGTTTAATTTATTATTCTAATGACTTTCACAGCTTGAGATTCTCACTGGGAGACATGCCTGTATGCATTTAATAAGGCTGCAGAGATTGGGACTATTCCTGAAGGACTTTCCGAATCATTTCCAAAGCATCTTTTTATAGCTAGCAAAGTATAAATTATGTAAAAAGGCAATTAGATAGATACCATCAAATCTATTTGACTGTTAACCCCTCTTTGTTAGATTAATCTATAAACCTGAAAAGAATCCACTTTTAGCATTCCAAGACCATGCTCACATATTTAGATGTGAAGATGTAATCATTCAAATAACTGCAGCAGGGGGGCAGGGGAGGGAGGTAGGGAGAGGCAGGAAGTCTTCATGTTCTTCTTTTCTCTCGAGACCTAAACAGCACGTTCATGACAAATACGCTGTCCTATTACTGTGATGTGGGTAGCTCACAAACATAACTAATGATCCTAGCATTAGATTTTTGGAAATCTAGTAGAGATCTGAAACACATGTATAAGAAAAGATCGTTATATCTGCTTTCCTTACTGATGAAATCCTAGTTCTTTGGGGAGGCGAGAATTGAGAGGAAACATTCCCACACTTCCCATAAATCTTCCAGTAGCAGAGAATGAAGAGAGCCAGTGGCACAAAACAGAGCTCCAATTAAGCCACATAATTTTTTTTCCACAAGATCTTCCCACAGGTAACAAAAGATCAGAGTTGGTGCCACAGCTCTCTGCTCCTTTTCATAAAGAGCACCTCATTGCTTCTTTGGAACGCACGTATCATGGCACTGAATATTAAATACGAGTTTCACAGGGAGAGCAGGAGCATGAAATTCTCTAGAGATTCTACCAGGGCCTAACTCTAAGTCAAAAATTTCTCTTCTCATAAGGAAGATATAAACAACACACAATGTGTTTCTGCCATTTGAGGTCAAGATACTCCTGAAAATTGCCTATCTCCAGTGTCAGTGCCCTTGAAGCCAGACAAGATCATTCAGCCTCAAACACGAACTGCAGCTTGCCTGTAATCCAGACTCAGATCTGAACACCCTCTTCTTCAACCATCTCTAATTATGGGTAACCTTGATTTGCTCTTTAGCTGGATAAACAGACAAGCTGGCTCAAGCGTTTCTCACCCCATGGCAGAAGAACAGATAATACATACATCAAAAGTGCGCTCTTCCCCTTCACCGCATGACTTCTGTTTTACGAGGCATGCCCAGAAGTAGAGATCATGTTAAACCATTTGACAAGAACATTCACTATTTTCTCCCCCCTCCCAGAAACTGACTGTGAGATTCTAGCTACAAAGACATTTTGTCAGTTCGCTGCTGTAAGTGGCCACTTTTCATACATGCCAGCTAAGCAGAAACAACCTGAGAGTTATGAATACTTATCAGATTGTGTGAAAGTCACAGGCATCACACTGCTGTCTGACTCTCAATGGCAGGGGACTTCTGGGTGTCATTTGGGAATGAAAGGATGCTGTCATTACTCCAAGAGGAGAAAGAGAGCCAAATGAGACTACTTGTGAAAGCAGCCCAATGATAGAACATTTTGATTAGAATAAATGACACCAAGAAATTGTCTGCTGGCAACCAGACTTTTTCCCATTACAAGAAGATGATACAATAAAAGGGAATTTCTTTGCCAACTCTCATTCTACTGGGAGGTTTCTGAAACCTCAAATTTCATGAGACAACACAGCTTCTAGAGATGAAGAAACAGAGGAAAGTATTTTCAGCTAATGCTTTTCTGGTGAACAAAAAGAAAAGTTTCCTTACTCATATACACATGCACTTCCCTTCCAACGATTGATCTTGTTTCTTTACAGGGTAAAAATCTTGCATTTCAAAAAACCCCAGAGTATTAAGAACAGTCTTCAGTAAAACCATGTTGCCCGGCCTGAAAGTTCATCAATAGTACCAAGGGGTGCTGCTCATTCGTGGCCAGCAAAACTGGTCTTCACAAGGAGCAGATGATCACTGTATGGAGAGCATTACAGAGCTGCTTGTACCCAACAGCATTAACAACTCCAGCCCAGCTCAGAGCTCTCCGCGTGCACTGACAGCTCTGCACCTCAGTCACTGACCCGTCACAGGGCAGTGGTTCGGAGGCATCTGTGCTCAGCTGTTGGCCTCTCTGTCTCCAGCTCCTCTCTCTTCCCCCACCATTTTACAGATATTTCTTCTATTCACAATTTAAGAAAAGAGGCATTGCTAGTACACAGCTGTACTTTGGGGGGGTTTAGTATGAAAATATAATTCATGCCTTTCCTCCACCAGATCCTTTCCCTCTCAGTCACCAACTAGACATTTCACCCTGGAATAAAGCTCTTTTCCAGACACCTCAAACAGATGGAAGGATTCAAAAGAAGTCATGCTGATGTGCGTGCCATAGTAAGTGCCTGATCTGTGCAGTTAGAGAGCCAGCCCTTCTTGAATGAATTTATATTTAATTCTATGAAACCGAACCAGTCTAAGAGAAGGAAAACATGTTGTTTTGGGTATGGGAAACCCAGAAACCAGGGCCCACATCCAACTTAGAAAGCACCTGGAAACCACACTGTGATCATGTCCTTTGCATGGGACTATCTCAAAAAAATGCTTTAGTGACTACACTGGATACTCTTCCTCTCTCTCAACTGAAAACTCACCATGCACCTCAGAAATATTTACATAAAGGGTCTTGTTGAAGTTGGTAGGTACTTGAGTGGTAAATAAGTCTGGAAGAAGAGGTATTCTGTAAGTTCCTGCCCAGCTTTGCCTGCAAGTCTCTCCAAGTGGTCAGTCACAGTGAAAATTGGTTTAAATGTTCACTGCGAGCCCCAGCAAGCCTGAAAACTGAACTGACCTCGGATTGAGTCACAGTTTGTAGAAAGCTAATCATGTACCTGCAAGTCCAAATAAAAATAAGCACATAACACTTTCAGCGAGATCAGGGAAAGGGGAGGAAATCAATACTAAATACACTGCAAATTTTATTTTGTGTTTTGAAATACGAACAGAATCTATCCATGGTTCAAACTCAGATAATACTCTCAGTGAAAGGAAGGTTGCAGCTGCTATATTAACTGAGAAATTTGATCTATAAAAATAGTAAGGTTTTTTTGCACATTTTTCACTAAATCACTTGAAGCTGACATTGTTTAAATACTAAAACCCCAAACAAACCCAGAAGCGAGCAACACACGGGAGGTTCCAAGCAGCAAAAGACGAGGTTTTTTGATCTAAACACTCTTACCTGAAAGGACAAAGTATCATTAACTAACATGGAAAGTTTTAGATTTATTTGGTTCAATGCAAATCAAGTTTTCAGTCATCTTTCCAATTCATTGACAGACTGGCAAGTCCTGTATACATCCAGCTCCACAGGTAATGTATCACACACCTTGCTCTGGTCCTCCAGCTCTCCTTTGGGTCACTTCCTATATGGCTTGGGGTGGACATCCCCAAATGGCAGTAGCACTCAAGTACAAATGAGCTGCTGAAAAGCCAGTGGGTAATTATGGCAATCCTACATATCTCTTACTTCCTGGAATTCAACTGCTCAAGTTTCTGGCAGGTAACTTGCGATGGGTGAGTGCCCAGGACAGAGCAGTTTCAGTGTGCCCCAACCAGGAGGAACCTAAGTACCATATCTAAAAAGAAAAGTACTGTTTTGTCAGGCCACCACTTCAGTGCTCTTGGGAAGTCATCCAGGTGGGAATTGCAGTCTTTCCCCAAGAGCCACATCCAAACAGTCTGAAATCAAGGTCCTGTGATCAAGTTACAGCTGTGATGTTTTTCACATTTTAGACCAAGACAGCAATCTCCACATCAGCTCCTTTCTGCCACATCCCAGAGCTGTGGCAGCATGAAAGCCTTGCAGCTGACCTGCGGAAGATGCACCACGGATGCCTGAACTGAGAACAGTTTTAAGGCTACTGCAAGCACCACACTTGTCTCTGGCATTCACCCTGTGGAAAGCTGCAATGCTCCCACAACACCGCTCATGCAGTGACTAAAGCCCACTTATCCAGGCTCCAACTAAGTGGTCAATGCTAAAAGCCTTTACTGGAGCTCTTCACATGGGTAAACCCGACAGCAAACTCACAACAGCTTTGCATGAGCACAGCCACCCTACGCTCCACGGAATAGGGACTCCATCTCGCTGCTTTATAAAGCATCACACACATCCTTGGGACTAAGGAATATGCACTAATAGCAAGAACAACTTAAACTGAAGAAATAGTATTCATCCTACAGCTTTCTGATCACAGTGAGGCACTGTCCTAGGCACAGGAGCCTTTCTGAACAATTTACCTCTGGCAAACACTGTCATTTGCAAGCTAATGCTCTTATTAGAAAATACCAATTTATACATTTGAGGATACACAAACAATGAAGTTCTGTGACCAAATCAGACCTCACAAAAGTTCATCTAAAAAAATTACCTGCTTGTAATTTAAAGGTTTGAGTTTTGGTTGTTTTATTTTTAATTAATTCTACCAAAGTTGTGCTAAATTCCAGATAGATACACCACTTTTCAGTATCATTCTTGTACACTCTTTCCAATGCATTTTATTAATGCGCACTACAAATAAATTCTATTGCAGAGTGAATGAAAGAGAGAATTGTAGAGCAAATGAAAACCTTTAGTGGCACAATGCAGCTATTAGGCATGCAAGTAAAATAAAGGTCTCGGACCTCCTGATGTAAATCTGAAGACAGCAAACTGAAAAAAAGATGGGAAAGAAATGGGAAGGAAATTCTTCTTTTTGCATTGGAAAGTTACTTTTGTTATGAAAAAGACTCAATCGAATAGTAAAAATTCCTGCGACTCAAACTATATTATATTAATGTGGCTCCACAACAAAGTATGTTGCTACACTGTATAAATTAACTTTCATTTTCTGGAGACATTAAGTACAGAGTGTTTTGTCTAGCTATATGGATCATGAACAATGTAACAATTTCAGAGCATTCCCTTCATGCATAAAAACCCCTGCACACTGTTAATATATCCTGACTAGATTAAAAGTCTTGCAAATGATTTTGCCTGAAAAGCCCTAGTACGAGATCTCCTTTAGGGAAATATCTTCAGCACCAATTAGTTTAATTGACAAGGAAGCCGAGAGAATAGCAGCAAAGAGACAGAGTAGACCAGGAAAGGCTCTGTTTCCCCATTTGCTCTCACATCCTGGAGTCTATTTGCTATTAGTACTTGCAGCCTTCCCCACCCTAACTATTTATATTACTACCACTTCATGGATATGTTGAAACTTTAAATCATGGGAGACCAGCAGAGTAAAACTTAATAGGTTATCAGCACCACAGCCATGCCTCACACACCTTTTTTTTTTTCTTTAAAAGCCCCACTTTCATCACTTGCTGTGCCCGAATAGCTGGTATGCTTTTGAACAGTTTTAGCACACCACGATTGTTTTCCTCCACCCTCCAGGGAGCAAACAAAGGAGAGCAAATTTAACCTACTCGGTGTGATAACAACTGTGAAATCTTCTGCTTTCCGTTCCTCACTCCCCCACCGTGCCCTCCAGAAGTAACCCGAGCCTACCATCCCATCAAATCAGTGACATTTTAAGGCCCCTGTGCAAGGGGGGAAGGAAAAAAAAAAAAGTTGTTTCAACCTTGGGAATCGTGGAATCCACATAATTTACTATTTCCTGTGATTCATCAAACTTCCTTCTTCCCAAGAGTAATTGGTCACCACTTATTTATACACCACAGAAAGGCTTAACTCCAAAGGTCAGTCCAAGATTAAAAAAAAAGCAGACCATTTATTCAAGAAATCTGGGTGGTTTGGGGTTGTTGGTTGGGGTTTTGGGTTTGGGGGGGTTTTATTAAATGTATAAAGAAAAAAAACTTACATGTTTTAAGCAGGCATTTAGCCTTTCAGAAAACCCATGTGTTACCACCGCTAAGGCGGTATCACACTGTAGATTTAGGATGCAGAATCTTTAGCAAAGAAAACTGCTTCCATGTGTGGTAAATCAGGCCTCAGTTTCAGGCAGAAGAACTGGGAAAACTGGGAGCGTGCACCACAGTATGGTACACTCACTTTGGCAACTCCTTCACACGTTTTAAAAGAAAAGGATGTTGCACATATGATCCAGTCCTGCCTTGACACCCAGGCAGATGGGGCGAGTGCCGGTGACAAGAATACTTTTGCAGGAAGAGTGTGTGTGGCTTTGTGTTTACAAAGCAAACCATTTGGTCCCCCTACAATAAAAATGTTTAATCTTTACTATAATAAGAAGTAAGGAAAAGCAATTATGAAGCTAGAAGCCCAGAGGAGAGAAATAAAACAGTCCTTAAGTGCCACAATTCAGACAAAACTGTCATACTAACATTAAACACCTACTCTTAACATACATGCACTTTTAATACACAAACACCAGGAGACTATGAAATTGAACACTTTCTCTAGCTAAAAATGCTGCCCAGTTTTCATTTTCTCTCTACACCTCACAGCTCTGTAGACCCACCTACACAAATGCGTGAAGTAGTCCGAAAAGAGATGCTTGAACAGGTTAATACCGCATAAACTGCAAACCCCAGTTGGGTGGAGCAATTCATATTACCCATGTTAGACATTTGAGTAATTAAATGCTGAGATATAAGATGTCTAATCAAAAGGAAAGGTTACATATATAAGCTTAAATGTAAATGTTACAACATCCATGAAAATACGGCACGTGATATAGCTGACATTAAGATGGGGACATTCTAATCTAGCCTGTTTAAATACTAGAAAACACAGCCCAGCTCTTCTTTCAGGACATAACTGAAGCATATCAAACATATCTATTTATTATATCAAGAAAACAAAAGAAACTTACAGAAGTTAAGCCAATTGTTACAGAACAACTATGCATTTTCTAAACCTCTTACAGATTCCAAAGATCTCCTTTATGGGGAGCAAAGGAATTCCAAACATCCTTGCAGGGCACTTTGCCCCAGGCATTAACTGAAATTCCCACCATGATCCAGACAGAGAAAGAGGAAAAGAAACAATTTTTTTAAAATATATATATGTATACATACACGAATATATATACATAAAAGTAAAAGTACATATATATGCAAACAATATGTAGTCAATTGTATTTCAGATAAGGAAATAGATGGAATTAGTCGTTAAGAATATTTATACTCTTAATTATGGTTTTAAATATGATTCTCCATGACAAAAGGGCACATGAAGAAATCCTGAGATATTTAGGAAAGAAATTATATGTAACTGCTTTTGTTCATGTGTTTAGGTCAGGCTTTGTTTCACTTTTTTACCTTCTTTTTTTTGTTAGGAAATATTTGATGTCTGAAAAAAACAGGAATCTGAGACAAAGCCTTCTCTCCTTCAGCTAAAACACTTCAAGTTTTTTTTCCCTTTAAGCATTTCTATGTACCTGCCTAACACTGGTCAGATGTATGGTCAAGATCATAACCATTTTTTCAAATTAGTTCAAAGTACTTCTCCTACTCCAAATTAATCATTTTAATTATGCTGTCAACAGCTGCATCAGGGCTTCAAATCAAATCTGTTTCGTTAATGAGATCCTGTTGCCATACGCTTTTTACCCAATACTTGTTTAAATTGCTAAACTACATGTTAGGATATTCCATTATAGGCAGGTCTTCATATAGACAATCACTTTAAATAATTTAAAGAACACACTCTAAATTTTCATATGCACATAAAAAAAAAAAATCCAACCTCCTGGAAGTCCTGTCTCAGGAATACAGGAATTTTTGTCCTTCATTCGAATTCTCATAAAAGTAGCAGGGGGAAAATCGGTTTAAATGGAAGTGTAGCAGAGAAGGAAGATAATAATCCTTTCCTTTTTCCTTTGTGATGAGCTGTGATCCTTCCTGTTTCTGCGTTTGCTTCAGTGAAACCTTCCTAAATTGGCAGAATTTTAATGCAACAAAAATATGTACTGGCAAGGTCGGGATTTTGCTCAGCTTTTTTCCTCCCATCCCTGGTGTTCCTTTAAACCTTACAAAAGAGCCTGTAGACAGGACTGTCAGGTAAAATTCACAGAACAAAAGAATGCAAATTGCCACCTATTACCTCTCAGGCACATTTCAAATAACCAAAAGAAGTCTAGATAAATGATAAGATTCCAGTCAATAGCTCATTTCTGCTATAACCACACAGTTCTGAAAGGAAATACACTGCAGTTAAACCAGTAGTGATTACTGGACAAGAAAAATATAGTTACCTTTTAACCATGGCACAGTAACATTTACAGATCAAAACCATGTTATTAAACTCACAGACTGGCCACTCTCCATGTCTTCTCAGAATATTTCTCAAAAGCTAACATTTCTAACAGCACAGCACCTGAAAGCATGCATACCTCACGTTTCCTTTCCTGGCTTTGGCTTCCATAAATCCCATCTGCCCCTCTACGAGGCTGAATAGCTATGCTTTTAAGAAAAGTATTAGCTTCTGTAAAGTCACACGCTTAAAGCTGCCACTGAAGCAAGGTGCTTATAAGCACTTTGTGTTGGCCTAACCCCCACTCTTTGAAAATACCACCCTCGGGCAACTAAATCCTTGGCCTAATTTTCAAAATTGCTGAAGATTCAGCAGTTTCTAATCACTGCACAGGAACTAATGGGGTGTTAGCAGTTTGAAAAACAGGCCACTTTTTTGAGTCCCTTAGGACCAGAGCTTGGGATGCCTAATTTTACACAGCCATTTTTAGACGAAAACAGCCTTAAGCCAGGCTTTTTGCCTAAAGTTTGGCCAAGCAGCTTGCCCCTTACCATGAGAGGCTAGAAAGGCTGCGACATTTGAATATGGAGAGAGGGATGGGCAACAATAAGACCAAAGTTTAAAAAACCTGCATGGGCAGTGGAAGATGTGAATGCAGAACTGCTGCTCCACAGAACTGCTGCTGCACGGCAGGTGCCAGGAAGAAAGAGAAAGCAAGTAGAACTGTCATGAATTAGCTACACGAAAATGAAAAATATGTATCCATCCTACAGGAAGACACAAAATAGGGCTATTAGCACTATTGCTTAGGCTCTATGCTGGATCATAATAAAGTTGTCTTATAAAAATGCTGCTTCCCAAATGTCTTAACTAATATCCTAGCCTCAGTATACAATACCTGCCCTGGCACGACATTCCTCAATGAAATTCCTGCTGTTTGGCTATCAGTAACAACTGGAACAGCACGACAGCACTCCTGATGGAGCAGAGTGCTGGTGTGCCCTGGCCGGCCTTTGCTGCCAGGGAGCAGGTGAGCTTGGAGGGTCTCAAGGCACTGGAAAAGTCTTCCATACCGACCATGGCATTTGCAGTCACACAAGAAAAGCCCCTTAAGCTTAAAAAACAGCTTCCAGTTGCTGTTGTACATTGTGCTGCTCTGTATGTATTACAGCTGCTTCAGAACCGAAAATAACACACAGAGAAAAGGACAGCCAGACACTAAGAAAGCAGTGCTCTTGTGAAAATATCAAGCATTTGGGGTTTGTAAAGCAAGAGGCAGCTCTTATTTGTCACCAGATTTCTGATGATTTATATAAACAGCAATATCTGATGCTTGACAATGCTGGTGTGTAAAATAAGACAGCACGTGAATGGCACTGGGCAACTAAAAGGGGGAAAAGAATTATACATAAGGTCAAATTCTAGGCATTTCTACAACTTTTACACAGATTTGCAATAACTATTTTCATTCATAGAGCAAACAATGGAAACAATTATCAAGGCTGGATGTAAGTTTTTTAAATATCCCACAGGAAGGCATTTTATAATGCACTGAATCTGTTTAGCAGTTTGAGAACACCGGTATCATCAGCCAGCTAATAATGAAGTCAAAGCATTACCCAGGCAAAGTAACACGCAGACAAATTCTATCTTCTAAAAGTCTGAGCTGTATTGGAACATATTTTCTACATAAACATTACTGGTGTAATCCAACAGATTTATAAGATGTATTCTTAAAAGCTTATTATCAAACAAACGTTTTATGAAGGATGGTATGTTGTGCTTTATGGCAAGGTTCTGAGGTAAACTTTCATTTAAATGCATACCATAAAATGGCGTAAGCATTATTTTGGCAACTTGATGTGTACGGAATTCATCCCTACTCCAATTTCATAATATCTTTAATAAATTCTTGTAGACTGAAATTGTGCCTAGCAATTATTTAAGAAATATGACTCAAGAATCTATATATAGTTTACAAACATTGCTGAAATATTTGCCAGCAAAATATTAAAGTCTTTTCACTTTCTCCATAATGTAGTTAGATTTCTGGTTTGGTTTTTTTTCAGGAATAGAAAAGAATTTTTCTTTTAATATCAGAGATACAAGCTCAAAGGACAGGTCCTGTCCTGGTTTAAATCAGGCAACTCTGTGTAAATCTATTTTGCTCAACTGATAATCCCCCTCAAAAACAACTCTTGCTTTTTATATCATCAAACCACTTTTCCCACCATGAATTTCCATTGCATCTCTCTTTTATGGCAGATGAATTACAGCAACAGCTTCCACATCTCTTCTATTTTAATTTTGACATATCAAGGTTTCACTAGCCTCTATAACCTCCTTCTTTTCCCCTACAGTAATTGCCAGGATTGCTTTCTTCTTTGAAATGTCCTTCACATGCAAATGCTGGAGTTAGCCAGGCTGGGCACCTCTCCCCTCTCAACAACAGGGGAAAAAAAGCTACCTGCTATGATGAATCAGAAGACTTTCACGCTGTTTCTGATTTTAACATTTCATGTCCAAGTAATGCTGATCACAGACTTTTTTTTCCTAATTACTGTTTTGGATGAACTATATGATTTTTAGAGCTGGTGGAAGAACATCAGAAAAGTACAATAAGCAAGCAGGGCTGCTGGGAACGTAACACAGGCTAGCAAAGGAAAGCCAACAAATAAGAGATTGAAAAAGGGAACTAAATGTATGTATCATTAAACAGTTTATTCAGTGCAAGATAGTTTAAATAAATCAGGATTTGAACAAAAAAAAAGGTTTGTCTTTGATGATCATGCAAGTCATGTTGATATCCTTTCATTCCCCCATATATTACCTCTTCATGCTCTTAGGAAGAATTAAATATTTCCCTAATGAAAGAAAACTGAAATATTTGGCTATTTTACAAAGCTGTAATAATAGTAAAAAAAATACTTCCAGTTAAAATTTGGGTCTCAGCAAGGCAGTGTATGATAACAAAGATCTATATAGTTATATAAAGGTGTTTCCCTTCGCACTCTAGCAGCACCAGATACAGAAGAAAAGTTCCAAAAGTTTGTATTTCCAAGCAAAGAAATTAAAATAGAGAAAATTTTACTAGAAATGCATTTTCACCTCAAAAGCCTTTCTCCAAGTCTCTCTGCATGCCACAATCTTTATGTAAATATATTAAAAAAAAAAAAGAAAAACAGAAACAAAACCAACATGTGCAAAACCCAAGCAGCCTCATACTAGCACCTGAAAGCAGCTTTTCGCTTAAAATTGGACCCAAGAAATCAGATCCTAAAAAACAGCTCAGTTCACTCAAAAAAGAAATTTCTGAAACTGGTTTCTGCTCAGCTGAGCTTGTCCTGTCCTGAGCCTGCACATGTGCAGGTTCACACTGCAGACTCCTGCACTTCATGCTCCCCATCATATCCACACATCTGTGTACAGGTAAGAGCTTAATTGAATGAGTTACAGTTGCTGGCTTTTAACAAGGCAGCTCTATTTCCACAGTACAAACTTCTGAGACAGATTCCTTCGCAATTATCAGGCAAACTTTGCTTGCTCCTTAAACTCCACTGTTTGGGGTTCCCCTCGCCTCCCTATTTCCAGCATCACTGGCCAGGTTCTTTGTCCTTAATGGTTTTTTTTTTTTGCTCAGATAATTTAGCATTATGAAACTTGTGGATTTATGCCATACAAGTCAGAAATTAAAAATTATATGTATGTATATATATACAAATACATAAATGCATCAATTTTTGCAGTACATATCTAGGTTATTAAATTTATTTTTGGTATACACTGTTAGGAGCAAGTCTCCTTACCACTATTAAATCACCAACAGGGACGGTAAATATGAATCCTGTGGTCATATCTATCTTAATTTTCAGCAATCTTAACCAAACTGTTCCTTATGTATTTAATACAGAAATTCCTATGCAGACACTAACAGACTTTTATTATTTCTATTCTATATCCACTGCTATCTTGAGAATATTTTGATGTGTGTATTGCGTTGGTTGACAAGCTTTGTTATAAGGAAAACAACTATTACCTAGAGTAGCTTCCTCCAAAAACTGAAGAGCAGTAAAACATTTCTTACCATTCATGAGGTCTGAGTAAAACAAGTATATGGCATTCAACTCCTCCTTATGGTCATGCATCAAGAACTGAGGGCTTGCCTGCGAATTCTGCAAAATACGTTATTCTTTATATCTGCCTGGCTCATGCACTAACATTTTAGGCTGACTCAAAAGCCAGACTGCATAACCAAGCACAGTATGATCATCCACAGAGTTTAGGTAGTCTTTTTGCCCTATTTCAATAAGTCAAGTTTAAGGTAGAGAGGTGAATGGTGATCCAGATCAGCAAAGCTCTTTTTTTCCCAGAACACTGAACTTATGTTATTTCTAAGAGGCACTTAGTAATCAAGAACCCCGATATACTGCAGTCCTAGTGTTTTACCCCGACCCTGACTAAAGGGGTTTTTTCCCTACCTACCGTCACTAAAAAAGGTTTTCAAGAATTGCATCTCATCATGTCAGCTTCTCCTTGCAGAGCTGACCTCTTTGCAAGTCAGAGCCTGGAAGCATCAGGAGAAAAATGAAGAGCAGCTTCAGCAGAAGTCATACATCACTTACGGAGACCAGACAGACTCGAAATCACATTCACATCAGTGATGCTGCAGTTACAATACAAAATCAAGTCCAGGAGATCTCTCCTTCCCTCCTGGCATTTTTTCCCTCCAGTCATTTCTACTCAACTGTAAAAGCTGCACATTCCTGAAAGTGAAGCACGCCGGTTTCTTCTTTTGGGGCCTTTCCCAACATTTCGGTGTATTTCCCAGAGGGATTTTTTTAGAGACCCTTTTGTCATCAGAATAGATCAAGAGACAGACAAATCACATGGAAGCACTAAGCTACTGCAAAAACACTCGGAGAAGGGAAGATAGGACAGCTGGATGAGCCCCTGAGCTCCTGTGCCTCAGCCATGAGCTGAAGAGCTGAAGCAGCCACTGCTGCCCCTTTTCCTGACAGCGCTGTGGCTGGAAATGTAAAATGTGGATAACAGTCCAGCTGTGCCAGGCAGAAAGGGATCTTTAAGGTCTAAACTCTTTAAACTCTACCCACGTCTGTAGCATCATCACAATTCAGGTGCATTCCAAAAGGAATTGCATGTGCTGAAAGCACGTTTAGCAAAGCCTGTAGTCCTGGATTATTCTCTTGTCTTTTCCACTTTATGAAAACCCTAGATTTTGGGTGTCTGTGTTTTCATCATTGGACACAGTGTAGCAGTATTCCAGGATCTAGGGAGCATTCAGGACTCAAGCTACAGATTACACATCAGGAATTGGTATTCCCTGATAGCACCTGACTCCTAGTTAGACCAAATGGTCTGAGATGTGCTACATAAGAGATAGGTATTATTACTATCATTTGTCTCTTCTGTGCCAGACAAAACATTCTGAATTGCAGCTTTCCTTGTTTACATGAAAACAAGGAAATTAGCTTTCTATCAGTGCTATCTAGGGAATGCAAAAAGGATGCCCTAGAAGAAAGGCTTTCAGAGTTTGCCACAATAAAGATACTTCAGGGCAGGAACCTATGAAAACATCTTTGAAGTGGGAACTGCCACTCAAGGGCATCCTGAATATAAAATATGTTATTGTACCAATCCAATTATTAGTCTAGCTACTAAATTTTATCTATACATGAGTACTCAAGCACACATGATTACATATTATTATAGCTGTTATAAATACTAATTATATTTAATTTAAAAATATTTATATTTATATAAGTTACATATATAATTATATTGCATGTAGCAACACATTTCCAATTCAATACCCACATATGCATAATGTGATGAAAATTATTTCCTTAAGAATTTAGATGCTGGTTTATCAATATAATTCTTGCACTTGTGTATTCTTCTCTGACTGACTACCTTTCTTTTTAAAGGACACTATGCCAGATACATTATATAAAGAAACAGAGAAGATCTCGACTGGCTCTTTTTTTTTGGTTGGGTTTTTTTTGGCGGGTTTTATGGGGATGTGTTGGTATTTTTAAATATATGGCAAGTACACACCAAAAAAAAGGGAATACTGTATTTTAATTGTGCTCAGGGATACTTTGTAGTTAATTGCACTTGTGTTTTCTCAAGCAGCTCAAACACTGCAAAGTCGCAATCCTAATGAAGTGGGAAAATATTATCTTTTCAAATGCGAAGACAGAAATAAGATGAAGTGACTTTTCCAAGGCCACTGACAGACAGGAGAGCAGAAAGAAGCAGAATCAGCCTTTCAAACATTTGATCTTTTACTAGAAAGACGCCTCCTTCTCAGCTGAAACAGGTCTATTTTGGGGACAGTTTAAAAAAAAATAGTTTCAGTTGAAAATCAGGGGCTTTTTCTATTCGGCTTTCAGACTTAGTTGGAATGAGTAAGTAATGGAGAGACTCATTAACTCCTGTGCTTTTCACCACTGCTTTCAAAGCAATCACAGAATTAGCTGAAAATTGTTCTCTGGCCTGTCCATGTTTTCTATTGAACGATTCTCATGATAAAAGAGCCAAGATCTGTGACCTAAACTTGGCTCCAATAATGCAGAGAGCAGCCTCTCCTCTGTGGTGAACTGAGCCTTGAACAATTTCATTAAAAGGAATCATTAGAAAAGATGAAATCAGTGCTCTCATAACACAATAGCTTAAATTGTTAATACAGATCCCAATTTAAAGCAGGCAAAAATGTAAATTTTCCCTATCTTCTTTCACAAAACGACATGTGCCAGGCTTTCATAGGAGGCATAAACTCACCTGCCGTACTGATAGTGAAGTTCAACATTTATTAATTCCAACAACACAAAAACTAACCAAGGTGACAGCTCCATTTTGTAACATGGAGCTGCTCAGGCGTAACCACATAGCAGCAGTAGGTGATCTACCATGTAAATGAGATAGATGGATGTAATGAAATCGGCATGTTTGTCACCAAACAGTCCTACTGCTGTCAAGCAGTTTCAGTCCATGCACAAAGATCCCAAGCACGGGTCACGGTAAAGCATTCAATTCAATATCGAGAACCTTATCATATTATTTCACATGAAGAAAGACTGTATAGTCAAGAAGTCTGACAACTTTGCCTATGAAGTACAATTTCTCCAAAACAAATGCCAACAGCTTATTAAGTTACCAACACATTGCTAAGCTATAGTGACTTAATGCCACCAGGCCAAAATATTTTCTGATGATATTTAAAGGGCAGTGCTGGGAAGCTTGCAAATCACACATTCACATTTTAATGAAAGGTGCAATTACTGAACATTTACCTTGTATTTAATTAGAATGAAACATCAATAAGGCTCATTTAGCATCTCTCTAATATGTCAGCAACTTTTTTTAAAGGCGGTAGCAAACATTATTTTCTAATTTATAGTTATGCAGCTTTGCATTTCCTGGGTTGCTACTAAACAACTGAATGACAAACGGTGCAGTTTTGCCAATTCCAAAGCAAAGATAACTCTGCTGTGGTCCTTGTACAGAATTCAAACCAAAGACTAATTTAAAATCAGTATAATTTCCTTTAAAATAACAAGAATGGATAGGATTATCATACGCAATTACAATGAAGGAATGCATCTGTTTTTCTGACCTAGCTGTCACAGTTCTGACTGCTTCCTACCATGGATTCAAAACTACAAATAGCTGATGTATCTTTTCTGAAATAAAAAAAAATAAAGATAACAAGGCAATAACATGAGAATACCTTTGCTGAAGACATCACTTGCAACACAACTGATTCCACTTTGCCAGTCCGGTTTCAGCATAAGCTGTTCCTTATGCTATGAACCTCAAACTCCCTTTCAGCTGGTGGCACAGTGACAAACCAGACACAAGGTGTAATAATACATTTCCTTCCGGCTCCACAGTATTTTGCTGTTCCAAGCACACTTGTAGTCATGAGACTTCAGATCTAGATCTAAGTTTCTATGAAGATCTGCTGATCAAGGAGCAATACAATGACTCCAGCTCTCCCGGACCAACTTCTTCACGGCTAAACTATAGGAACCACTTCCAGCTTCTTTCCTAGAGACTAGAAAATTATGAGAGGAATAATGGAACACAAACAGAGGAAAAAACCAATACATTGGAACCTTAAAAGGTTTACTCAAGCAAAATTTGCTTCCAGACTGGAGCTGATCCTGCACCTGACACCCAAGTACTCAGGTACTTATGTATTACACAAGCTTGCCATGTAATGCTGTGGCAGCTGGGATGCACAAATACTCATGGAAAAGCCCACGGCAGGTTTGGCCAAAGAGAGCTCATAGCATGCTTGATTAACATCCTGCTTCCAAAAAAAAAAAAAAAGCCCTTATGACAAATGCCAGTATGGGAGATGCCCCATGAAAGCCAACAGAATAATTTCCATGCCTTTACCCTACAGTACCAGCTGCAGGTGCTCATTGCCACTGACCAGACTCTTCTAGACCAGGCTGCAATGACATTATTTTGAAATAAAAGCCTTAATGCCTGGAGTAGGCACTCAACCACAAAATCACTATAGAAAAAATCTTACTTTCACCCAGTTCAACACTTGTGCATTACAAGCTGACACCCAAACAAGAAAACAACTTAAGAGAAACTTGTCCTTCTAATTCAATATTGAGCACAGTCTACCAGGTAGGAATATATATCTGTTACAGAAAAATTTAAATATTTAACATCTTATGTGATAAATATCTAATATTTACTCAAGCTCATAACGAATGCTTGTCTAGGAGGAGGACATGAAACTGCACTACAACTATGTCATTACTTAATTAAATTTTCCTTTTTAAAAAATTCTAATTTGCCAGCCAGCTTGCTAATGATTTCATGACCATGCTACGTAAACATTATTTCCCTGATTCGCTTTAGATGTTTTCACCAGATATTGAAAGAGCATTAGGTTTGCCAGTGGCCTCTCTGCTCCCACTCATGGGAACCGATGACAAATATCTGCCACAGAGGGTTCAAAAATCAGAGGAAATGGTCAGACACACATTCAGAAGGTATCCTACACAGGTCAGGGCTTTGAAATAAAGCATAACTGAGCATCTCAAGGCTTTCTGATTATTGCCTGCTCCTTACAGGTCATCTGTACCTGGTCAAGACATTTTAAACAGGAACATCTTTGAAAACAAATGGCTGCAAGAGACAAAAAGAACCATTCTCTGATAGAAGGTCTGGACTGCATCTCACAAGTTCTGAGTTCAAATTCAGGATTCTGCCAGGCTGACTGTGGGATTTGAGATGTTTCACCCACTTTGCTTGTCATTTCCAAAGGGGATTATTTGTATGATTTACACTTCTATGAGGCCTTCACCTGCCAAAGGAGTGGGGTTTAGGAGCACATACATCCCTGTGTAATTCTACAATTAAAACCAGAAATCAGTAAGTTTTGAACAGATTGCAAATATTCTTGTGCTACAAGGAAAGGAACAATCTGTGAGAGCATGTGTGTGGTAACACTGACCCCAGCTGCCCTCAGAAGCGGGTGCCAGGTCTCCATATAATTACACAGGAATTAAAAGCTCTTCTGTCAAGTCACTCTCAGGCAAGTGCTAGACATCCTTCTGCCTAAGCATACATCAAAACTTCTTTGCACTCACACTGGTAGGTCAAATTTGTGTTTTACAATCAAGGCACACACATACACAAAATAAAAAATAAAGAAAAAGCTGGAGTTACATTCTCTGATGGAACTGATGTAACAGACTCAGAAGGGAACCAAGTCTCTGAAGGAAACTAGCAAAACCACACTTAAATGTGTTTTTAATTTATAACAATGCTAGAATCGAGGACAATTATGAACTTGGTTTGTTCTCAGTTCTTGCAGACTCTTTTCTCCCCAGAGTAATCACACAGTACTTCTTGCCCTCCCAATTAGCATGGTCTCCCAGCCCTCATCGCAGATGAAGTTAGTGTGAGGAATGGAAGTGCAGCTCTGCCTATCTTTCTGTAGGTAGCAATTTCGTTACATCAACCTAATACACACCTGTCTCCGAGAAAACTGCTCTGTGTCACAGGCCATCTTGTAACCATCAGATGACAACTTTTCAGCACTGCTGATCTGCACTGCATTCACGTAATGACAACATTGACAGTTCTTCTGATTTTCTCATATTTGATGTTTTATTTAAAACCCTAGCTGCTCCAAACAAATGATCCTCTAGGAATGTCAGCTTTCACTTCCCAAAGCACACTTTCAGCCCTCATGTTGTACATAAAAGCCTGGGAACAGGAACCAAACGTACCTTGATGTCTCAAAAATTCAAAGCAAAATGAAAGAACACAATGTGTACTTACATTTCATCATTTTAGAGTATCAGACTCCTTCCCACTAAGATTAGGGGTTTTTTTTTCCCAAAACCAATGTGACTAGCTAGAAAATTTACCTTGAATTTCAATGAAAAATTTGCTTACAATAAGAATTGTTTAAAAGGCACAGATAAGTTTGAACAAAGAGTAGTTTGGGCTTTTTTCTTCTCTTTCTCTTCCCACCCCTTCCCCTGGTCTTGATGACTGCTCATTAATGCCAAGAGATGGAGGACTTCATATTGGCTCTGGCTTAGCATTTATGAGGTGTCTGCAAACTTCAGCATAAAGTGGATTTGTTTGGAGTTTTTACCTGAACCTGTACAGGGACTTGGGGATGGACTGATTGGTTGGAAGGGAAGTCCTGAGGATTTTAACAAAAATCTTTAAAGCAAGAAAATACTTTAAGTTATCACAGAAAGAAAGGAGACCACACAATTGCTTAGCCGAAACCAGGACCACAAGGAGTTAATTTCTGACAGAATTGCACTCTTTCCTCATATTTCACTCAAATGCAAAAGAATGAATTTATAATGCCAAGTTTCAACTTTGTGAAACACCACTCTCCAAGCATTATGCATTTTAAAAACTGGTTTAATAATATACATTCATGCACAAACCAATGCTATAATTGAAGATTCCTTAGAACAATGAAAGACTAAACAAATCCTAAATTTACAAGGCACTGTGGTACTATTTAAGGACATCCCTGTGTTACTGTAGAATTCCAAGCTGAACTCTCACACTCACATGCAGGGAGGACCTAGCTAATCCTACACAGCAAGGGGGTTTAGTAACTCTTTTGCAATTAGCCTGAGGCCTGAGATGAAGCAATGCAAAGCTACCTCCCCCTACCTCCATCCCATTTACTTTGGGTTCTAACATGCTCAGACTCCATAAGGGTTAGAAAGCCCTCCTCGTCCCAGAAGAGACTCAAGAAAGTCAAGGAGAACTTCTAGCTGGGCTGGATGTGGGGAAAAAGTCAGTCACCAGTTATTTGTGTGGCACTGGCTGAACAGCATCGTTGCGCTCATGCTCACAGCTCCCATCCAGATGCCATTTGATGCTGCAAGACAAGCAACCTGCACACAGATAGACTTTGCTTAAGTCTTTGGTAACTTGCCACCCAGGAAGGAAAACATCACCAAGGGAAACGGGAGCTTCAGTTCAGCATTCAGTATATTCATCATCATGGCATTTTAAGAAGAATAGCAGCTCAAAGAATAGAACAGTTTTCCAGGAAAGAGAGAAATCACCACAAGCAAAGCGACTTCAACTCAGAAATACCAGTCAGGGACACTTTTGGGTTTGTTCTTCTTCCCTTTACCCAGGTGCAGTTCCAGTAACACACCTAAATTCAAAGGAATTTTACAAGAGAGGATAGAGTATGTAAAATAAAAAATCAAATCTGATGGGACATACCTGTTAAATGTGTAAAAGGAGCAATTATAGGAAAGTAACAGATATTGTGGCACTTCACATTTCCAATCAAAAGGTGTCAAAAAAAAAAAAAGAAAAAAGGCTTTCAGTCTCTCCACCTTTTGTATTGCCCACAGTTGCAAAACAAATCTAAATTTGGAGGACTAGGGCTCCTATCCCCTCCAGTGAGTCACTACATGTACATTTTCCATGCCTATTTCACTGCAAATCTAAAGAATTTCAGAATGCTGATTTTGGTGCTGTCTGACTTTTCAAGATTCACAAATGAAAACCCAACATGCCATAGTGACTTAGTTTCTCATTCAAGTTCTATAATCCTGCAAACAGGATTTGCACACTCACCATCCATACACTGTCTTGAAACTTTTCCCCAAACTGACTACAGTGGCAAATTTAATGTTCTTATCCAATAAAACTGCTTTTACAGTAAGGCTGAGAACAGAGTTCCCTGCACTTGCACAGTCTCATGGTTTAAAAAAATCCCCACACAAAACAAACTAAAAAAAAAAATACCCTGATCAGGAGACCTACAAATTGATTGCTATTTGGAAGAAGAGATGATGAATTTTTTTTTCTAGAGCTATTAATATTTCACTAAACTGTGCTGTAGACTCATCAAACAAGTAAGATGTTTGCAACACCGATTAGACAAATTCACAGATTACAAGACATCACAGAAGCCTTCATTAATCCATGACCAGTCCTCATTATAATTTCAGTTATGTGATGTATAACCCAAACCACATGTGTCCACAGCGTTTCTGAACAGCACCAACCTGTGTTTCAAGGCGGCCCTCACAAAATCCTCTCAAAGAACTGCACAACATCGTCAGTGATGGTTAGAAATAAAAGTATCAGTGATGAAGTATCAGTGAAAGTGAAGAGTCAAAGAAAGAGCCCTACTTTATCATAAGGAAAATCTTTTCCCACTGTTGTAGAGATGCAAAAAGAATAATTGAAGGTAATAAGAGGAGAAGCATTACAGGAGACAAAAGTACCCATCCAGCCCACCAATTGCCACGGAGTAACCCCCATTCACACCAAACAGAATCTCTCCAAATTACTGTTTGATAGGGCTACAGAAGAGGAAGATGAGCAGTCACCTTTAAAATCTTTGATAATATTTCCCTTAAATTTTCTTAAAAATACAAGGATATTTCTTTCACTCATCAGCCAACTTAAGTTAGTTTTTAAATACTAGCTCCATTATCTCTTTAGCTCCCCTTCACAAGGACAGCAGAACAGTTCCCACAGGAGAATTAAAGCCAGATGCTGCCAACTGGACTATGAACCAATATATTTCTTAAATCCTTTATTTATACACCTCCAACCTCCCTGGTATCTCTGGCCAACTGTACCAACACACCCGTTGCTCGGGGTATCACTTATGATCAGGTACTATCCAGTGTGAGGAACAGCACAGTCAGGCACCTCCAATTTTGAAAATCTAGCTCTTCATTAAAGACAGTATATCACGTGGAGTCAGGAATATACTTTTAGAATTGAGAAAGATTTTTATTGAACCATTTCAAAACCATGCATATGATGGCAGAGTCATCTTTCTCTCTCACTTGCCTTTAAAAAGGATATATCAGCAAAAGACAGAACAAAGCACCTGGCATGAATAGTCAGACTCCTTTCTTTTCAGACCACAACCTCCCTATTCCCAAGGAAATTACATGAAGGAAAAACAAGGTCCTGTTAAGAAAAGAACTTCCAAAATACGGAAAATGAACCTCTACTAACATGTTTGGCAATCCTGCCCTTTGACCAGATGAGCTTAGTCATGCCTAATATGGAGCTGGGAGCTTTTGCAGAAACAAAGCTTCAAGGATGTGGCAGTGATGGAGAGAAACATTCCTGCCTTTTACAGGCCTGAAGGATCCTGCTGCGGGACAGGGTGTCTGGAATCGACACCACCTCCCACAGTCACAGAAGAGGTGTAAACAGATTCGCTCTGGGTACCACCACCGATGCTCACAACTTTTCCTCCCCTGTTCTCTCTAATTATGAGAAGTAGAACCCAACCCCGTGATGAGTGATTTTGCCAGAAGGTATCGCTGAACATTTTCCTCAGTCAAATATCGTGAATCATGTGAATAAAATAGGAATGGAAGAAACCTGACTCTATAGAAATGCCTTCAAATAGCCTACAGACTTGAGCTGAGATTTATCGGTCTGATCTAAATCCCTTTGAGGGCAGAGTAAAGGCTGCAACAGGGTAAGGCAGGAATTCTGTTCCTGCTGTGAGAAAGCACAGAAGGGATGCCATCCTCTTAATTATTTTATTTCTATAAGGTAGTCCCAGAAAGGAAAACCTGGCCCTAAAACATAGGAAACAATATATATTACTGAACATCAGTTTACTTTAGCAAATCAATAGGATTTTATCTTTTTGTTTCCAATAAAAATAACAACTCCTTGCCTAAATTACAAGCACTTTGATATTATATACAACTTTAATTACTCAAATGAGCACATTCACTAAGAAACTCTTGATCAAATCACACTGATAGGCAGTTAAGAATGATACTAACAGTTGTTTAATAACAACCATGGAGTAATCCCATTTAATTACTTCTTACAAATATGCATTAAACCATGTTCTCTTATTTTACTGTATTCAAATTATTTGTGCCTTTATAACGCACTTAGGAAAAGTACATAAAAGTTCTTCTTAGCTGTTATTCACTAGTTTCCACCTACCATTTGAGATGTATGCCCAAACAGAACTGAAACGTGGTACGTGTAAGTTTACACTTCTACTTTGCAGTACTTCTCACACTCTAAGATATGCCCCCTCCCTCCAGAAACATATTTTTAAGGGTTTTTTTCCTAGCAGCACTGACAAGTCCAAGCCAAAATCCTGCTCCCTGCACAACCTAAAGTCAGATGTTTCTGCTCCAAAAGGTTTACAAACTAAAACACTAGGAATGCAAACCAAATGGATAGAACAGCATCTACTTAGATAAATTAACAGACTGACAGTGGAATGATCTTTCTTGCACATATACCTCATTCGTAAAGCTGCATCATTCATATGCCCTGAATTTCAGAATCACTTAGTAAGCCCTTGGGACCAAGAAGGATAAAGATACAGAGAAGTCTTAATGAAAAAAATAATCTATTGCAATACTAAAAGTTGTTTTCGTAATGAAGACTGGATTCTACTGGCAGCTGTCTACATTGCATTATTGAGGTTTTAAGGCCACTATCACTTTGTTTCTTTTACTTTTATAAATGCAGAATATGTAACACTGCATTAAGACTGATGCAACTAAACTGAGTTCTTATAGTGAACTGTAATTCCTTTTTATTATCTTTATTCAAATACTGCTTGCAAATTGTACTCTGGCTGCACAACTATTTATTTCAGGTTTGCTTTCAGAAAGCTAAATAGGGAAAACACTGTTCACATCATAAAACCACTTCTTTTTTTGTTAGCTTTGCTGTACATTATGAGGAGATGGTTATAAAAGCAGAGATTTCACATGGAAGACATACAGATTTCCATGACTACATTTCTGTTTACTAATAGAAGAAGACACATGTAGAAAGCTAAAAATTGAACATTTGTTCCTGGTTCTATTCTTAGCAATGAAGACCAGAACTTGTTGAGGCTACTTGTGTGGCATCCCACTCCACAGGCAGCTCTACAGAAACTGCTGGGTTTCTATGTTTGGCTAAAATGCAATTTACCACCCAAACTGAGCACACAGGCCCTCAGAAAATGCCTGAGTATTTGTAACCACCGCACCTTTGCTCAAAAAGGAATCACGACTTTTCCAAACTCTTGCACCCATTCTGCAGAGCAGTATGAAACTGCTGACCAAACATCTCCTCTTGTGCAAGTCTGAATGCTGCTCCCAGTGCCAGCATCACAACCCACTATGACCATCACCATCAGCAATATCAAGCTGGTGAACCCCTGTCCCCACCTGTTCATGATATCTGTACTGTGAAACACCTCCTAAGGAAGAAAGCATTTTGTTTAGAGCTCAGTGAATTTCTGCTTTGCTTTTGCAAGAGTTGTAGTACTTTCAGAAATGCACACACAGCTGTATATTTTAGGAGTTTTAATATTCATGATATATTATGCTAGAATGAAAATCAGACAGCCAATCTCCACTGAGGCTCAAATACGAGTTGGATACCATACTCTTTTAGGATCCCACAGAGAAAAGAAGAAAACAAAAACCCCAGAGTCCAGCCTTGTATCATTTCATAAGGATCACAGCCAATGGACGAGGGGATGGAAGAGAACATCATTCAGGAGATGGCTAATGATACGAAGGCTTTCCTCACTAGCACAATGAGATGTTTGTAAACAAGATGCCAGTTCAGTGATGACTCATCATTTTTTATCAAGCCTACAAACATTGCCTTCTGAGCCTCAAGCTTTTACTCTCATGACAATTCTTAACCATCATAATGAGATTCACCCATGCTGGGGACTGCAACACAACCTTCCTCACACTGCTCAGCCCTGCCTGTTGATATAGTATTCTTGCACTGAAGACAGGATAAAGATTTCAGATCAGTTAAGGCTAAGCTAAAATTGGAATACTACTCTAGCATAGCAAGAGGCAGTTGTGCTTGTGTGCTACTCTGCTTACTCAACAGCATCACGCACCCGAGAGGAAAACTGAGGCTTACACCAGGCACTTCTTCAGTATCACGCAGTGTCTCAAATGCAACTAAACCTTTAAAGAGTGCATTGAGCCCACTCTTCTCATGCAAACACAGTGCACCAAATACCTACCACTTTCTGAGCAACAAAAGCAGACACTGAAAATAAACACTTCTGAGTAACGCAAAACAGTCTATTTATTACATTATTAGACCCTTTCACAGAAACACTCATGCCAAAAATCACTTCTACACGTAAAACCTACAAATCAGAACTAGTGCATAGACTTGCTCACATATTGAGAAATAACACGGCAAAGAGGAAATCTGATACTTTATTTATAACTACATCTTGGTAATAAAGAGGTTAAAGGCACATCATAGATGGCAAACTCAAATTTCATCTCTACAAATGGATAACCTGGCAAGCAATGCATATGTGTATGCCTGTCTTTGTGCACGTGCAAATGAGTGAAATATTCAGCACCTTGTATGAAACCAGAATTAAAGGATGTTAACTATTTGCTTACTAAAAATTTAGACACTGTACTTTATTTCTCGGTCATTTCCTATACACAGAAATACACGCTGGTTCCCAAGTACAAGCTAGGGGAAAAGCTAGCAACTTCTAAAACTATTATAATATATATTCTAAAGATATGAACTGCCGAGCATGCTCCCAGTAACAGCAACCAAGTCACTTTCTGACCTTCTCCTCCCTGATCTGTTTATTTCTAGCAAAGTTGTGCTTGTGGATCATCTTGTTCAAAGAAAGAGGATTTTAAAGTAAATACAGACACATTTCTTCCTATCAATCACGATCCTAGTGATCAAAGATCCTTTGTAAAAAAGAATTTCCACCTCTTCCTCCCAGATGCATTCCTTAGAATATAAATACAGAGAATGAGACAAGTTGTATACGTTTTCTCTCAATACACACCAAAGAGCAGAAAAGACCTGGGGACACACACTTAAAGAACTGGTAACAGACTGACAATGAAGAAGCACAATGGGTGAATTTCTGTATCATTAACCCTGCGGCCATTTGGCCTATGTGACTCCAGGCAAAGTGATTTCCCTGCCTTGAAATCCTAAAAGTTCCACAGGACTGCATTTTGAAGTTTAACAGAAGAAAGAAAATCTCTTACATTTACTTTGGAAAAACATGTGAACCAGTTGAGAAGACTACTGCTCTGATTTCAGAGTATAATATTAGGCTTCAAAAATTTTCTGATTAGAAACAGGGCTTCTAAACATGTCTATCTTTATGGAAAAAGTAGTATAATGTTTATTTTTGCAGGTATTTGGCCTGGAGAGGAATATATGAAGCAGACTGAAGTTTCCAAATAATTTTCAATTACTCTGTTGGACTAAGGAAGAACAGATCTTTCTTGCTTGGACAGCATTCTCCATAAAAACACAAGCCCTCCTGAAGGAATCCATTTAACATGGTCTTTAAACAATACATTTTGTCTAAGCCATTACTGTATGTCTACTTTTCTGCATCTGTGAGAATAATAATGATTTCATTCAAGTATCCATTTCCTCATCTGGTCCCAGACTGCACTGCAGAGCAGCTCTGCAAGCTCAGTATGCCACATCCAAGGGATACATTATCCAGATAGGAACTTCAGCTCAAAACCAGTACCAACAGCACAATGTCATTCTCAAGAGTCTGAAAACAAATAGATTAAGAGACACAGCCCAGTTTCATGAACCATGCTTCACCAAATGGAGATGGCTCAAGGTACAGTACTTGTCTTTCAAGATGCAAAGTGGTCAACTACCAAACTGTCTTAGAGTGAAAATAAGGGAAAAGAGAAAAAAAAAAAAAAAAAAAAAGGTGGTATAGGGGGTCAAGTCTTCATTCTGTTGAATTTTCCCTCTATTAGGCAATGCTGAGAGATACAATAAGCTCTGTATCATCCAAGACAGGTTTATTTAGTAAATCAGCATCAGTTTGAGTTAAGTTAGCTGCTCACAGAAAAAGCATAGCTCCGAGATCTTGGTGAATCACCCAGTTCAGCTGGATGGATGTTTTTGCTTTTTCAGTTTGGACATAAATAAGCACCTCTCCTCTCAGCATCTGAAATGAGGATTAAACTGACCACAGAGTCTTATTCTGTATTCAGTCAAGACAGCAGAGAAAGAATAAAAGATGACGATCATCATAGCCAAGGTATGTTCTAATGTGAAACGGGGAAGAGATAACAGGAATTAATGGATATCTTTTTTATTCACAGAAGATCTTTTGTGCAAGAAGAGCTTTCCCACAGGGTTCAAAAAGGATGTATTGTTTTGATTTAGCAGCAACAGTTCTATTTCTTCTTAGTGATTTTCATCTTCAGTTAACATTCATCTGAGCTGAATCTTGTTCTTGACAGCATTTATCCCCTTGTGTTTGTGGTTATAGCAAATCCAGGGTAATCCAGGAACTAAATTACCATGTATGTTTCCCTCTGCTCTGTCTCTGGACAGAACTCAGATCAGGTAGAAGAAAAATTCTGAGAAGTAAAAATGAATATGCTTCTACTTCACAAATACACTGGCTTTATCTGGGAAACCATTCAAACAGAAGAAACCATTCAAACCAAAGGCTGAAAACAAAGGCTGCCATTCATATTCAAACTAAAGAGAGACTATGAAGATGCACCTATTTT
This sequence comes from Rhagologus leucostigma, assembly GCA_013397725.1. Classification (NCBI taxonomy): domain Eukaryota; kingdom Metazoa; phylum Chordata; class Aves; order Passeriformes; genus Rhagologus; species Rhagologus leucostigma. Next base: position 1,347,000 of record VZTD01005399.1, on the reverse strand, counting down.
TGCAATCTACCTAGATACATACCGACAGAGCTTTACTCAGTTTGTTCCCCAGTCACTTGAAGTTAGAGGAGGATGTCAAATGGGTTGCGGTGTTCCAACCTGAAATGGGTTGCAGTGTTCCAACCTCAGACAGCTGAAAAAACCAGCCTCAGTCATGTCTGTGCAAGTCCATTGGTAACACTAAGAAAGCACATTTGCACTTCTGATTCTTGCTTATTTTCAGAGCACAGCCTTGCTGGACAAAAATGTCATTATGATAAATGTAGTCAGTATCCCCAAAATTACCAGCCAGGCAGCAAAGGTAGGAAAAAAAAAAGCTCAACTCCATAGACGACTTCTCATACACCTTTATTTATTTCCATGGAAAAGAGAATTTGTAGTCTCTTTCTCCCTAAGAATAATTTATGGTTTGCCCCAAAGCTCTCACTTTTCAGAACAGAAAACCTCATACTACATGCAGAACCTGTCAAGCTCCATAGCAAAGAGATCAAAAAGGGGAGTGAAGAGGAGGGCAAGGACACTTGCTTTCATCCTTGACATAAGTCAGGTCCCTTTCCTAGAGATCTATAAGAGCAAAAGGGGACACAAACTCCAAGAAGCAGCGGAATTAAGATAACAGTCCCCTTGTGAGACAAAAGCTGTCCTGCGATGTAACTAAAAATGAGACACAGACAGGGTACTGCTAGTCCAAAACTTAAGTGTCTCTAATAACAATTCCGAAGCACGAAGGCTGTTTTGAGCGAGACAGAAGCTAAGTACAAAGCATTCATGATTACTGCTGTCTAAAGTTCCTCCTTACCTAAACTGATCAGGCTGAAGCATCATTTTAGGCAAAGGACCTTGACAAGATGTAAAAAGGAACACATGGCTCACAAAAGGCTAATTATTCGTTATAAGTGAGCTTATGAATAGGATATTAGATATTTCAACCAATATTCTGTGGGTTTTATTCCCAAATATGTGGTAGTACTATAGCACTAGCCATGTCAAGACAAACGCACACTAACACTGTGTAGAAACAGCAGCACTAATGAAGCGGATATCTTGGGAAAAAAAGTCACCAATGGTAGGAAAGTTACTGAGCATTAAAAGAATAGCCAATATAAAACTAAATTGGTTCCCTATCTTATTTCTGTTGGGGAAAAAAAGTCAAAAGCTGGATTCATTTTTCACTGGATCATTATTATGGTCTTCTGGAAATTGTCTGCAGCAACTTTCATTCCAGGAAATAATATAAATCTAGTATTAGAGCTGAACTCAGGAGTCGCATGCACTTTAAACCCACAAATTTAATTGGGTTCTGGGATCAAAAAGTTATATCCAGGTTGCATTTGCCATTCTTTCAGCCTCCAATTGTCCTTTCCAAATCAGAATTGCTAATAGAAACTTTTACACATCTGTAATAGTGAAAACTCTCACATACAGATAATGGGCTGGATTGTGCCTGGCTCTGTGAAGGTGTGCAAAGGGGAAAAGATCACAAAGAGCCTACAATACACAATATATTTTCTGCAGAGCAAGCCAGTATTCATAGCCTTCCAATTTATGGAGTGGAGGCCAGTGCTAGACTCTCAAAAGCACTTGAGGAGGGTTATGCCTGCAGCAATTGACTTGTCTTGCACAAGAGAAAAGGACAGACATGGTGCACCTTCTCAAAAGGGGCAATAACAGCCAGGCTTTTAGAGAAAAACTGCAAGTTTTCCTTCTCCTCAAGCCATAATGGTCTTCAGGTCTTTCGAATTGTACTAATCTCACCCCTACTTTTAAGAACCCTGAAAATTCTTATCTTTGAGTTCTGGCCAAGCCAGAGATGCTCATGTAGGTTTCGAAGAGAAAGCAGATTAAAACTCAGTATTTATTATGTGCTGCTCCTGGAGAACAGCACTTCTCAGCTCTGATTGCACCCTACAGAGCACAAAACCACATCCCTTTCTGTGCCAGGAGGATGATAAGCTAAGCCTAGCTGTTCTCAGAGAGGATGCTAGAATGTGGTATTGGACTTGCAGTAGCTGGCTGACAACAATAGTTTTAGAAGAAACACATGTTACAGTGACAGTAGCAAGTTTAAGCTCTGGGTCATATTAGTGACACTGTATAGTGCTGATAAAATCATAATGCCAAACTGTAGCTAGAAGACCAATAGTTTATATAATAAATGTTCTTTCTCTACCGTAGAATAGGCACTCAACTTTTATTCCCTCAGAAAAAAAAAATGGAGAAAAATATCTATCTTTGCTATCAGAATCAGTCACCAGTATTTCAAAAAGACCAGGAAGTCAAATCATCAAGGGAGTTTGCTGGTGTTTGTTTTGGGAGTTTTATATTTGCAATTCAAATTATCTAATACAGTAAAATTTAATTTCATATACGTTGCACATTATTTGCAAACATCATTCTAAAATAATCGCTGACGTTAGAGCCAGTCACTTGAAAAAATATGAAGTAAAGCAATGAATATAAAGTAACAAAAATGTAAAAGAAAAACAAAACCAAAAAAACCCCAAACAAACACAGAGGAAAGAAATTCTGCCACTAAGGTGTCCTAACATCAAGAAGTTACTCAGATGGAGCTTAACATCTTGCATCAATCTCAGCAAAAATGTGGGAAAGAACATAATTTACCTTGTTTGTGGAACAATAACTCAATATTTTTCTTTTCTGTTAAATACTGATAAATACAAGCCCAGAACAAATTCATCAGCTGCAGGGAGTGCCTGTACTTTCAACATCCTTTACTACCAAAGAATGTTTTCCATTCTGCTCAGGAAGTGCACCCCTTTATAAACATGCGAATCAAAGCCCTCTATTCTTTAACAAAACATGTCTCAAATTAAAGCATTAAATCTTTCCTTAATCAAAGGAGCAGCAGAGGTTGAATAGCAAAATGATTCTGCTCAGATGTTCAGATTCATCATAATTATTATTATTATTATTACTAGAGTAGTGAGTAGCAACAAAAAAACAGACAGAGCTCCTTTGGGCAAAGCACCAAGCAGAACATGGGGGACCCCACCGGCACAACGGGAAGCCGGTGAGGTAGGACACCTTGGGACACTACCCCATCTTACCTGACACGTGTGCTCCTCAACTACTACAGTTTCAAAGTTTGTGTAATCTATTTTAATGGCATTGCTTCAGGATAGTTTAATTTAACCTGCTTTAATATGCAGCAACAATGAAATTCTGCTGAGAGGCAGAACTTGCAGCAGTGCAGAGCCAAGTCCTTGAAATGCATCGCCTCACTTGTGACTGTGCAAACATGGCCCAAGAAAGTCCTCAGCTGACAGAGATGACAACTGAAACGGCAACACAGAAAAAGGGTGTGTGTCAGGAGAACAGGAGAGTCGAGTCAAACAGATGAAATAACTTGTCCTGAGCTGAACAGAACACTAATGGCACAGCCAAGAAGATAATGGCTTCCCTTCCAGACTACCAACCCTATCAAGGTAGCTATCAAACCAGCTCACCACGACCTTGTGAGCTTCTGTGACCAGTACACAAACACCCCTATTAGGGCAGGATCCCCAGATTGGTTTATCAGAACAGCTGTCTGCACTAAGCTCTTGTGCCTATGGTTACAATACTCTACTTACTGGACTCTGCTACTTCTAAAAATATTCTCCCTTCAAGTCGCAAAAACAGCTATGTCAGTTCACAGCGTTACTCCATCTAGCCCCAAATCTTGTTTTCAACAATAACCGGAAGTAGACAGCAAAAGGAGAGCACAGGATCAGAGGAAACAAAGATAACTACCCTTGACCATACTCCCAAGCCTTTAACAATTTGAATGTTTGGCACTTCATGCACAGTCTTTCGGAGGCTATTCCTCAGTGATTTTTTATGCAATGAAATTATCAATTCTCATTTGGAACCCAGGTGAAGTTTTAGCATCCCAATACTCTATGGCAAAACATGCTTTTTTTTCCTTAAACTGTGATCAAATCCCCAAATCTGAGGTTCAAAGTCTGGTGCTCAAGCCACGCAACTACCCAAGGTGACCCATCATTATGGCTCCAAACAATTTTAAAAGTTTTACCGCCATTCCCCCAGTCAAAAGTTGTCCTTGTCTACACACAGCACATGACCCTATTTTTCCAGTATCGCTGTCCTTCTGCTCCACAAAATATTCAGCCAGTATCATCAACAGTGATGCCAACACAGGCCACAAGAGCAAAACCAGCAGGGAAGAAAATCCTCTTTGAAAAAAGAATATTGCTCAGGGTGGGAAGCAGGCTGTCCATCTCTACACCTGTTGTCTCTCTGTATCAAGTCTCTATTGGATAAACAAATAGGCATCGGCCTAACAACCGAGGAGATGAGTACCTATTGTACTAAATAATTGTACCTATATAATTCAGGTAGAGAGAGAAACTCACTCTACTTCTAAAGTAAAACCATTCATGTCATTTTTGATACCCATGTAGTATTGCCATCACAACACTGACAAAAACATGCAACTGTTATCCAGGCTACCAGTTTGCCTTACCACAACTTTGAAACTCCTGTGACCAGTACACATCAAACATTCCTATGAGGGCAGGATTCCCAGATCAGTTTATCAGAACAGCTGTCTACACTAAACTGTCGTGCCTATGGTTACAAGAATGTGCCATGGCTAATCTAGATCTGGGTGGGATTAACTCCCTACAGCTGCTGGTGCTGAGATTTCTGGCTCTATTTAATTTGGCAAAGAACCACACAGGAAGCTGAAAGACTCAGTCACTATAGTGAAGCTTCTGACATTTTTGTGCCTGGACCCTGGAGAACCCAAACATAACTCCTGCCAGAAGTCAGTAAACTATTCAATTTACACAAACAGGCATGTAAACTCAGGTCGCAGTTTTGTTACCAATTTAAGTCGCCCAAAGTGCAAGTTGTCTATGCCCTTGATACCTCCCTTGGCTGGGTATTTGTACTCCCTCTTGGATGCCAGTACTAGTGCTTGTTTGGCCATGTGCTGAGCTGGCTCAGAGAGCCCAAGGACAAAGGAAAAAAAAGAGAAAAAAAAAGGTGACAGAAACCAGAACGCCTCAGCTTTCAGCCATATCTGTTCCCTAGCCTGATTCATCTGGTAGCCACACAAAAGCAAATGTCTCCACCAGGGAAGGAGAAGATTCCAGCAAGGACAGAATTACCTCCTACCACTAGTACTGAATTAAATAACCATGAAACGGCAGCGTGGTAGGGCTGCGCTTGTCCTCTACAGAGCTCAGTGGTGTTGCAGCAAAGGGAGGGAACAGGTCTGCTTGTCTGCAGCACTGCATAGATCATGATCCTGCCATGACTCCGGACAGCCACTTCTTAAGATGATTTAAATATCTATAAACACTGCCTGTTCAAAATTAAACAAATTAGTTGGTCTGACAGTGCACATTTACTAATTACTTCACCAACCCTTGGATGGTTTTCCTAACCCAGTAAGCCTGGCTCAGCTTTCTTAATAGAGAACACACTTTTGCAACAATGTGCTGTACAGAGCCCAGCCTAATTTCACAAGAACTTTACAACCTGCCATCTTCATCTCTGCTAAGTCAAAAAGGACTACCCTTTGTTCTCAGCCCCTGGAGAAACACAAAGGTCTATGTAAACCTAGGACAGAGTACTCCGTTCTCCACAAGATGTGATCTTTCCCTATTAACATTAAATAGGATTATCGGGGAGGGATGGGAGACTTGCACCGACCCTGCCTGTTCTGTGTTTGGGAAGCTTAGGTTGCTGGGAATGCCTACATGGTGCGTATCTGCAGCTAATTAGTGGTAAAGACCCCTCCTGCGGAGTCCATCAAACCACCCCACCCCTAACGGGGTTGCTGCACAGAGATCTGAAGCTCTGCCTTCCTTCTAGAGGGAGGCAGGGATTCCCTTCACCACACAAGAGCGAAAAATCAAATCCAGGCATCAAACTCAGGTATCTCACTCATGAGATCACTAAGGCTGGCAGAAACATCGATTTTAATCAAAATCAAATAAAAAGTGAGCCACTGAACCTTCAGAGAGCTGCCACAAGCAAAGTATGTACAGCTTCACTTTAAAAGACAATAACAACAAAAATATCATAGCCTCATCTGTGCTAAAATACCTTTGACATTGGCCGCATGAGCCATAGCACTTGACTTATTCCCACTGGCATGTGGCTTCAAATTGCATCCCTTTATACAGAAATGCCTAAGAGGATCTGCCTCAAGAGAGAGCTGACATGACTGCACCCAAGGGTTCTTCCCTACAGAAAAAAAGGTTTAATTTGCAGCTAATGCTTTACAGTACTTTCTCCATTGGAGGCTGCAGGGAAGGAAGGCTGAATCTCTGCATCTCTATGCAACCAGGACCAACTACACCTTCTCAGTCCTTCAGAGAAAAGGAATCTTGTCCTTTTTCTACTGATAGAGTCACTCCTATCACCAAGATCTTGGATCCAGTGTCCTCACCAATAAGAGGTCAAGTCTATAGACTTGTGCATTCTCAAACATTTAGTTCCCTTAGTATGTCTCCATTTACACCTTTGATTTCTGAGCGATTTCCTCACCAGGAAGCTTAACAAAGGACTGTATGAGATACAGCCAGAAATGTTTCCCCACACATCCCCTTCAAAACTTCCATGATAAAAGTCATATATAATGCATCCTATTAACAAAGGACTTTCTGGAACTAAACTCAGAAACAATCTGTATGATACTGCAAGTGAAGCTGCTGAAGTACCTTTTAGGAATAAACAGAGGTTTAAGAGTCTTTAGATAACAAAGAAAGAGCCATGATGTCCACAGTTAAATATTGCAACATACCTTTTTAGGCCTGTCAAGCAGCATTTGTTTTTCTCCCTTACCCCCTCCTTTTCATCTAAAACATCCTTCTGTACATTAAAAAAAAAAAAAATTCTACCTCCCATGCAGCCAATGCATTCCACTAAGAAAAAATAACAGAAAAAGTAGAAGAAAGTATAAAAAAGCTCCAAGAAGATGTAGCAGGCAACACAAACTCACCTTCCAAACTGGCCTTTTCATTTTAGTTAGGGAGTTTCATCCTTGTTACAGAAACAGGGACAATTATGTTCTCCAGTCTTTAAGGAGGGTGGCTGAAAATCATTAGCAACACCTGCATCTGCAAATCATTTTGTAATGCTCTGAATGAAAGATGATAATAAATTGCACTGACATTCATGGAACATTTGCAATTTCATCATTCAAGAGAACACAGGGATTCTGGAGGAGAAGCACGATTGAAAATCTTATGTGATAGGAAATAATACGAGCAGTTTGCATTTATATAGCTCCCACCACCTGAGAATATTAAATATATATATATATCTCAACTGTATCTCTGAACATCTTTCATAAGATTCTATAGGCCTTCTTGCCAACCTCAAATCAGAAAAGGAAGACAAAACAGTGAGTTTTTCTTCAGTTAATACAGCAGGGTAAAAGGCAAAAGAAGAAACCAGTCAGGAATTCCTTGCTCTACCCACCCCACAGCTTCTTAAATGCTTAAGTGCTGACATCAGAAATAGAAAAAATTCTCTAAAACATAATGAAGTGGCACAGAAACATTTATCAATGCTGCAATCTGGAATAGAGTTTAGCCTTTTAGCAATATACTCTGAACTGAGAGATGAAATAAGTTGCATAGCATGTAACTTATTCCTAAAGCAAATTCTACTGTAAGTTAATTAACATACAAATACAATTTTTCTTCTATTCAATAATAGAAGGAAAAATCCATTCCATTCTCTAATGAACTACAGTTAAAGTTTCCTTTGTTTCAGCTCTCCAAGAGTGGAAATGTTACTAGCCCATTTCTTGACTTTTTCTTTTAACCTTGTTTGTTGCAGGAATTTCAGGGACTACAACCAACCATAAATCAAGAAAACTTCCTAAAACCATTTGGACTTAATTGTTTTCAACACAGCAGTTTATATTACAGCATTATCGTGCTGCCTAGTCCTCTTCTAATTTTCCCTTAGCCTCAGAACATGGTTAGCTGGGGAGCAAAGAGGAAACCAGGTGGCTTATGAATAATTAGAACTTTTTACAGTACCTCTTCACATGCATTTCTACGAGCACACTGTTCTAAATTTAATGGGATTCTGAATACTCTGAACATAAAGAGAAGTATTTACACGGAGCAGCATTGTCTGTCTTGGTTGATTTACTGTTGGTAGAAAAGAACTCATTAGCTGTCAGGCCAGTTGCTGAAAAGACTATAATGCCAATGCACAAAGTTGACATAATGAAAATAAAGGAAAGAACCTGGGCCAAATTCAGAGGCAATCTGTAAGGTAATGTAATTTATACCCACTTATGCTCACTCAGATTCCCTTAGAACTTGTTCTATCCACTCTATTGGTGCATGAGGGAATCTAAATCGATGTAATTTATGTATCAAAGAGTCAGAAACGCTCTAAGGCCTCAAAGTCGGGGGCACTTAAAATCATGCTTTCCTACATATTGTTCTCTTTGTTAATCTGTCCTGAATCCTCCCTCCTTTTACCATTTCAGCCCGTGATTTATGCCATCAAGAATCCCTGAAATGCAATGGACCAAGTGAGAGGCAGAGTGTAGGTAAATGAGCATGACTCAAAGGAAATCTAAATAGATGTAACACAGAAGGTGGGGAAGCCAGGTGTCTCTCGCATGCACATCCACTCTTCCTGGTGCTTAGATTCAATTTGGGATTCGGCTCTGCGTATCCTTCATTACCACTGGCAACTGAATTTGTTACTCAAACGATACAAGCAGCCACAGCTCATAGACCCTCAATTTAGGGCCAGGAGGAACATTACAATGGTCTAGTTTGACCTTCCACACAACAGACACCATTAAATATCACCCAGAAACCCCTGGATTGAACACAGCTAGGATGAATGAGAAAGACTCAATGTCAGTTTAAAGACTTCAAGTGATAGGGGAATCTGCTGCATTCCACAGCATTATGTTCCAGTGGTAAATTATCACTGCCTTTCAAAACATGCACCGTGTCATCTCTTGAATTTTACTGGCTTCAACTTTCAGCCATTAGCTCTTCCTTTGTTCTACTGAATTCTCTATATATTTCTTATAGGGTATATATTCCATTGCCTCTCACTCTTCAGTTCACTGTCTCACATTTTCTACATTTGGACCCAAGAGAACATAAACTTCATACTCAAAATAGTTTTAGAATGAGTTGAGCTTGCAGTGGGAAGTATTTATATATGCTATCCTGATAAAAGCTTTTTCATTTGGGAGAGGAAACAGGACAGCTGGAATCTGGTGACCACAGTCTCTTCCTTCAGTATCTGAGCACTCCAGGATACTATCAATTGAAGTATTTACTCTGTCTACTCTATCTGAACATACTGGAAAGAAGGGAAAAGAGAGCCAGGGTTGCAAGAGGCTTGATTGTTAAACCACTGTTCTTCAGTTCCTTCCAAAGCTCTCTGACTGACAGCTATTCTGCCACTCTACTCTAAGCGAACACTCCATCACACAAAAAAATTCAGATTTTATCACCATCTGCTAATATACAGAGATATGTGGTCAGCAGTAGCTCTAGTGGCAATGATATATGGTCATATTTTCTGGTTTCCTGTCAAACTACAAAATACTGTGTAACAGAAAATCTTCACACCTTAAAGGAAATCTCATTACAAATTCCATTACAACTTAAGGAGTTGCAGGAACACATGAGAAACACATAAAGGGACGCTCTGGAGTGGCATTCTGGTCTTCTATCAACCAGTAAACAGGACTGTCCAGAACAGGATGTTTTCATGTTGTTTGCATTTTTGTTTCTAAGCCCTCCAAGAAGATTCATCAGACAGTACAATACACGCCACTGTTGTTTCTGATTTCAGAGGCTGGCACACTGATCTGCTCTGCACAGACATGGTTGATGCTACCTGTCCCAGTCAGAGAGATGTTAAAGGTTTATGCTCTGTATAACTGAAAGGGATGAAGCACAGACTAGCTCAATTTCTCTTCTGGTCAGAAATCTAACTCCTGGACAGAAACTAGCTGGCTCTCAGCAAAGTTAATGTTGCTTTATTATCTGTCAGGATTACATGCTGTTCATTTGGAACATCTGCTCCCCAAGAGGGGGACAGACTTTGCACAGGAGCATCAAACAGAGACAGGAGGAAGCACACGGCTGCAGCGAACCACAAAGAGCAGCCAGCATCAAATACCGGTTCAGCGCTTCCTATCAGCTAATGCCTTTCATCCCGTGGCCTCCTTCACCTCCAGACTTGGCCTCTGTCTGCATTTACACCTTCCCAGAATAAAACCCTTGCTTCCCCCACCCACTTGGTAACCATCATTCAGCTAGTTTGTCTATGACTCATCCACTTCAAAACCCTGCTGACTCACAGCCCTCAAAAAGGAAACTTGCTCAAAGAACGTACTGAGACGTGGGTACGCCATCCATGCCAGTGAGGAACTCATCCAAATTGACCTGGGCTTTTTACTAGTGAAAGAGAAGGAAGATGTGTTTCCTTTGTGAATCTTTATCATTTTAAAGCCTAATTAGCTTACAGATATTTATAACCAAAGTATATCTCAATGGCCTGATTTCCAAAAATATTACGCACCCAGTAGCTCCCACCAAACCTAATGGGCACTCAACAGCGAAATATAAGATAAGGCTACACAGCTTTTGAAACAAGAACACACAGGCTGACTTCTTGAACCCACGGGTAAAAACTGTGACCTAAGTCACGTGATAAGGCATGTTAAACACCTTTGAAGAGCATGGGAAGTTAAAATAGCAGCTCTAGGAAAAAAAAAAGTAATACAAAAAATAATTAAGACATTTCAGATGTATCTGTCACACCTGAGTTAACCATGCTCCTTCATCTTCATAAGTGTTTTACAGACGGAGGGACAACAGGCCCTTCTTGAAGGAAAAAATTAAAGAACCAGACAAATTTGCATTTATTTTTTCCACTTCACTATATAATTACGAACACACCTACACGGGTAGGTAGCAGAACCCTCTCTAACCAAAGGTAAGGGATTCAGCAGCTTCCTCAGCCACATCTCTCACCAGGAGGTTGGAATTCCTTGTGTCTCCTTATAATTCAAGCCACTGAGAAATGTCTGGTAGAGGTACTGTAAATCCATTTGATTTCACTTCTGAGGAAGGGAACATGGTCTGGATGAGGTCTCTTCTAATACTGCACACTTTCTAATAAAATACTATCAGTATATTGACGAAATGAAACTTCCCACTGCAAGGTTATCCTCCCTGCTCTCCCCATTTCTCCTTAATTCAACCAGAATTTCTCCTTCTCCAAAAACTGCGTACTAAATCCATGGCCTAGTTCAAATCCGTGCCTTAATGATGAGTGGTTTATCTTCAATTTTCTCTAGCTATGAAATGACCACCAGTAATTTTTCAGTCAAAAGTTACCACACACTTCTATCTTCACTAGGAAGAAGTTCCACCCTTGGTAGCACTCATAAATGTTGGCAGTAGGACAGGTCTAGCTTGCTCTAGAAAAACAACTAAGAAATGATGACAGGATCAGTCATCTTCTGAATTAACCACAGGACTCATTATTACAACTTGAGTTTCTCAAAAATTTCTTACTGTTCACATCCAAGGAAGACACCCACGCATATAAACTAAATATAAACTAATCAAGGTGTTTCTCTGACAGACTGGAAAGAAGGAGAGAAAACAATGATGTTATTTTTATTTCTCTTTGAAATTATTTGGGAAGAGTCAAGTACCTTGTTTAAACAGACTACATAGCTGGATAGATAGATTAGCTGCATAAGACTAATGTTGAAATTGTTCAGAACTGAATATCTAAACCAGTTAGTAAATCCTCTCACTGTAATCTTGCTAGCTTTAAGAATTTATTTGTATGTACTAATTTAATTATTTAAATTATTAATATTTATTTAAATATTTCCTCTTACTAGAATAATTTTAAAAGGTAAAAGACTGCATCTAACAATTCATATTAGCTGATATCGATCTGGTATGCATCACCTGTAAAAGTGCAAATATTATTTGAATGTTTTTTAAACAACTTAGATAACATTGAATAAAAAAGAAAACCTCTGTAACACTGGATATTTGATGACTTATGCCTTATCTGCTTGATGTGACATTAGGAGAACACATTTTTAAAAGTCAGTAATGTATTCTGGATTTAACACTGGCACTTCTTGTACCCCATAACCTCAGTAAAATCATAAAAAGGAGGAGAAAAAAGATTTTAAAAACCCATTTAACATCTTCCAAAACAACAATCTAAAAAAAAAATACTATTAGAATGTAAAATTACATAATACAAATATTTTTTTTTTAAATCCCACCTGGTATTTTCTCACTCCCTAAAGAAAGATGTGTCAAAGATTGCACAGTTCACTGGGGACTTCAAAGCTGCTATCAATCTCTATACAGAAAGCATTGAGATACTGCTGTGATGGGCAGCAGTATAAAACCCAAAGAGAGAGAGAAAAATAGATAAAATGCCCTCAGGAACAAGTTTCTTTCCAAGAAAGCTTACTAAACCAAGGCTTAAATTGAAACAGTATTATTTTTCTATGTAGAAGCAGTTTTTCATCTTTTAACTCTCTCTTGTTTGTAATACACTCACAAAATGAATTTTCTATCCTAAAGGCCAAATTCTGACAGTCCTCTTCCCACTGAATAATTTCTCATCCTGTATGCAGTGCTGCAGTTTCAGCAGAGTTGCTTACAGTGCTCAGCTGCGAGCACACCTGCACCACAGGACGGGGCCCAAAGGGAGAACACCTCACAGGCTACCAGTCTCCCAACACCAGCACTCCATCTGTCCCAATAAATCACTTCCACCAACCTCAGTGGGAAGAAAATTAATACAATTAAACAAATCAGGTACAGGGTTTTTTTTTCCTCTAGTTGTCCACTTTGGATATTCCCACCGTAAATGCTGAGTAAGAGATACAGCAGCACTTGGCATCAATATGAAACACAAACCCAGAATTTCAAAACGCATGTCTAACTAAAAAAAAGTCAACAATCATCAGCTGAGTGTTAACCCCAAAACTACTGTCCATAAACTCAAGAAATACACAGCACTGCAACCTACACCTAAACATAAGGAGCCCTGGTGAGGCTGGATGTTACATCCTAAGCTTTTTAGAAGACTGCATTCTGCTTTTTATTGTGTGACTTTTGAGCCTTTTAGGTATACCTGGATTAGACATTCAAGCTTTTCCCTGCAGTCTAGAGGGAGATTAGAATTGGTACATATACAAACACATATACTGAAAATTTAGATCCTTTTGAACTAAAGTACCTTTAGGAAAAATAAATTCCTGCCACCTAATATAACTGGAAGAGCTGGTAACAGACCAAAGCAGTAAGTATTTTTCAAAATGCATGTCTAATAAAAATAAACTTCACATAACTGCTAGAGAAGCTTCTGTTGCATTTTTTCTATATAAGCAAATAATCATTTCCTGACAGTCCATGTGTCCCAAATGCTACAAGATTTTTAAAAATTAAAATGAAATAAAGGAAGAAATCACATCCCTCTTCATTATCCCATCTAAGTTGCAGAAGCTAAATAATCAATAAAATTATTTAAATCACTAACAGCATGCCACTAACAAAATGAAGAGTTACCTGTTTAGAGAGGTACCTGCTTTTGGAAATACATTCTATTCACAGCTGTGAAAAAAGAACACAAACAAAACCACCCCAAAAGACCCAAACTTCTTCCCTTTGTCTCCTAACCCTCTTTTCTTCCCCTACAAAAAACACAGCAAAAGTGGGAGATTTCGCTGTCAGCTTGCAAACGCTATTTGGAAAAAAAAAAAAAAAAAAAAAAAGGAAAAATTTAAGCCCAAAGGAGCTC
>VZTD01005399.1:1321604-1333168 GCA_013397725.1 Rhagologus leucostigma | reverse complement strand
CCCCTTTTGGAAAAAAAAAAAAAAAAAAAAAAGAGGTAACATTTAAGCCCTAAGGAGCTCTTGGTCTTCAAAAGTGCAAAGGACATACGGTTCTAGTTGAAATTAATAGGAGCTGCAGGTGACCAGCACTTCTGACTCTGAGGCCCGAAGCCACTGTACAGACAGTGCCCCTTTGAAATTTCAGCATTTACCAGCAGCCAACTTGCTGAAGTGCAAGACACATGCACCCCTTTCCCCCACAGTATTTACTTTTCAAAAGCACCAAACACTTGTGGGCAGCACGGCTCTCCTGCAACGTTACAGCCCTGGTGAAACAGGAAGCAATCATGAAAAAATACCAGCTCTAATCCTCACCAAGCACGAGCCCCCAGCCATTGCACACCAGGATATTTCCAGAGCTCTCCTTTGCTGGGAATAGACCTCTTGTCTCACACTGACCTCAACTGCTTTGCTCTTTTGTCCAGTTCCATTACGTTCTCCGTGAAGTCAGCCAGCAACATCAGCTAAGACTGTATTTGTTCAGTGCCAGTTTACCGACACAGGCAACTCCAGAAAGCCACTCCATGGCTTCCTTCACTTTGCAACACTCAAAATCTGCCAGACAATGCACGGGAGACTGGCCACCAAACAGCAAAGATGGAGAAATTAAAACCCAGGGAAGCACAAAGGTAGTTGTAGAAAAGTAGAAATTATTGTGTGCAACTGAAACCCTAAATATTAGGGAAGAAAATGAAAAAAAATCAGCAATGCATGAACTGGGAAGGCAGAGTGACTCATTCCCAAGGTGATGGAGTAGCATACGGTATATGGGTAAACAGTAAACACTAGTTGCCATCTACCATCCAGGTCCTGGCACTGCTTTGCAATGCAACCTCCCACCAGGCACTTCACTTCTCTCCCTTGCTGCTCCTACCCACCTTTGTGAGGCTGCCTTATTTACATTGCTCATAAACTCTTGCGGGCAGGGACTATCTCTTACTCTGGTTTTGTATGCAGCTCAGCACAACCAAACTGCACAGTCAGAGGTAGTCTGCAAACAGTAAAATACCATTAAAAAAAAATAAAGAGGGGAAGAGTATGACTGGCTTAAAAAATACAACGGCAGTATCTATATATAAAAAAAATAGTTGTGATGGTCAAATGGTAGAAGAAACACCATGGCATACACATAAGAATTAGGAGAAAGAAAAATGAGAACCAGCAGAGCTCTTAAAAGCCTAAGGAAAAAAAAAACAAAACAAGGTGAAAAAAAAAATCAAAGACATTGGTAAAGAGGTAGATTTGTTAAAGCATAAATGATGGACAAATCGTAGAATAGAAATAAGGCTTCTGGCTTTCCTTATGTTCATTTCATGGTAATGATGCCCTTATGCCTCAGCTTTTTCAAGGTCTGTCCTTGTCACCTAAGCTTCAGATCACCTCTTTGACCCTCAGGCTGGTAAAAAAGAAGGCATGAACTTACCCGACAATCTATCCTGAGAGCAAATGAGAATGTGGGAAAGAGGAGGAAGGAAATAAAATCCACCTATCTCTACCTCAAAACAGCTGACTAGTGCAGAAAGGAAGTCACCCACTGAAGGTTAAGAAATAATAAACAACTAATAATTTACTCCCTTGCTAAAAGACCAGGAGAGATGAAGCATAAACACCTACTTCATCGGCTGTTGCTGGAGCATGGCAGTCCTACTTCATTCCTCAACACACATTGTAAAATCACAATCTACATCTTTGTGGCCATTGGCACAGTTCCTTGTTCAGTTTTAAAACACCAATAATCAACCCTTGTTTGTAATGTTTTCACATATTTAAAACAAAACCCTTGGGACACAAGAAGTTATCAGCTTCAAGAATATTGTCATTTCTCTCTCATCCACAAAGTACCTTTGGGCCAAACAAGCTGTGATTTTTAAAAATGCAACTATTTCCAACACAACAGAGAGAGAAGCACATATGATACTGTTACAAGCCAAGGTGAGGAGAATAAAAAGAGTAATGACAACAGAAAATCTAAAGTAAGTCCTGGCAAGGCACATGATGTTGGGCATGAGAAAACCAAAGCCAGTTGGCTGTGACAATTCTGTATCTATCAACTACTACCTAGCTAACACCCACCCATAAATGACTTCTTTGCTATTGCCTTGGAGATTAACAGGGTGCTGTAGATTTGAAAAATTTACCTGAAGGACTCAAACACAGACCAGTTTCCTTGCACAATGTTGGTGGAATTGTGACAGTTGTTTTTCTATAACTTTCCCATCAGTGCCTAACAAAGCTGGCAAGGGCCAGTGGGACTGGGGGCTGTGCATGGGCACTGCTGGAAAGTGTTTTTCCCTCTTTTACTTGAGAGAATGAAGAAGCCCTTTGCATCCTTGTCTAGGTGTCTGCTAAGTTTTTGTCTTCTGGAAACATTTGGGCCAAGCACTGTTTGAATCTCTAAAACACTGCAATTTGGGGCCTGATCTGCCCCTCAGAGCACTGCTCAAACACCACAAACATCTTTTTCAGACACCTTAGCAGGACTGCAATCAACCGCCTTCCCCAACACTGGGGACATTACAGGGAATTCTGCTCCTCTAGAAAGTGCGCCCTCTCACCCTGCTCCATTTGTCCTCTTCCCCAGCAGAAAGGCTCAAGAGGAAGGTGCTATGTTGAACCAGCAGGCAGCTTCAGGCACTCGCTTCAGTAAGTGGTCTTGCAAAGTGCTCTGTAATTCTGGATGCCCCGTCTGGGAGTCATATCGGGTTTAGTGTCAAATGTCTTTGAGAACTCCATCTGCTAAAGCTGTGGGCACTCCACACTTCTGGATAACCAGAGATGTACACGTCACCTTCTGAAAACGCTTTCCCTTTATTTTTTCCAGCTTTGTCTCCACTCTTACACCACTCATGCACCACATTTGCTCATAAAGCAGCAACAACATTCCCTGCCTCCACATTCTGCCCAAAGAGAGAAGGTGTGGATGCAACACAAGTCTATGCCCCAACTCTTAATAATCCAGTACAGGCTTCTGAAAGCTGAGGTCATTATTTGCATGCAGCCATTGCATGAGCAAATAAGGTGTTTAAGGCACCTCTCAGAACAGGCTCTGAAGATTAGTTAATGTTTATACAGCCCACTGAAAATTGAAATGACTGCTACATGCTAAGTATTACCATCACCAGAGATCCATTTAAGTCAAAGCAGGGCAGACAGTGAAGGAAACAAAAGTTATTTTTTCTGTCCAGCACAATTACTGCCTGACTTATGCATGCTAAAAACACCCAATAACCTATCTAACACAGTAAATTAATGTTTATGCTATTAAGTTTAGACAATCTTAAGCTGAAAGCTTTTCAAACTACAGGAAATTGCATGTTGCACAGGGACAACTGTATACAATTACAGTGATTTCATAAAATGGCAGAGATATAAAGCAGAAATTGAGTGGCCGGCACGGCTTCTAAATCACACAGATAACAAGTATGTCCTGGTGGGCCAGGAGTCTACATCTTTCTCACAGCTGTTCCTAGAAACAGGAATTATATCCATAATCTCAAAATTCAAGACAACTCAGTGCTTGCACACCTGTATCTGTGAGGCAATGACAGACACGTCCTTGATCAGCATGTACTATTACTGCCATCTTGGAATCACCATACATCAGCCAGATTTATTATTACCCCATCTTGCACCACAGTAGAAACAACACCAAAAAGGACATGGAAATATTTGGACTAACCCACGTGTTTCTTTAGGATGCAAAAACTCCAAAGAGACACAAAGAGCACAAACATAAAATCCAACGAGTGCAATGCTCCCCCAGGCAGAAAGTTCCCAGCTGCTCTGCTAAAGGCCACAGCAATATGTCTGCTTTATGCTTGTTTTCACAAAGGATTGTTTAACAGTACACTTAGTGCAGCTCTACATTGACACAGTAAACGTCATCTTAATACAGCCTAGGTAAAGCTTTCAGCTTACCAAGTCCTGCTGCACGCTTTGTCAAACATCTGAAGGACTGCAGTGCCTCTGACTTTTTTCTGATGTCTTGCAGGTATAGAGTGGTATTAAAGGTAGTTTTCATGAATGCAAAACCAGGCAGAGGCTTGTCTAAGAGCTGTCAGTCCTATTTTTCACCTTATTCATTGTACCGTTCACAGGACATTTTTATCGCCAGTCTCCCTTCCACTAAACAATTCCAGAAGTGTCATTTGCACACCAAACGAGTGTATATTGTACTGTTCAGTTACATGTGGTAGATTATCAGGTTGTGTATAGCAGCTAAGCAGAACATCGACAGCTGTGTAGACACATCTCAGCTGATACTAAAAGAAGTCTTGTCGGCAGTTCTGATCTTAAAGTAAATACTCTGAAAAACTTAGCTCCAATTAGGCTGGGGCTGATACGATTTTCTGGAATAAACACTAAATGAATGTGGCCGATAACACCATCTTTGCAAAATATCTTGTTTGGTTTGTCTTTAAAAGATAACATTTCCAAGATAAAAATGTCCTGACTTAAAAGCGATACGTCCCTGCTGTCTGCGTTCACAAAAATCTGAATTTTGTATTTTAAGCTGTGTGTTATGCTTCATTAATATGAAATCACCACCCTGCATCACTGACATATTAGCCAAGCTCCAAGTGACCTAATTCATTTTTAATATTTCATAGTTTGTTAAAAGCTGTAACGAGAGATCACTAACACGGCTCTGACACTCTCTGTCATGAATCAAAAGATGTAGGGAAAAGGTCATGTACTTACTAACTGGCACCAAACCAAATTCATCACTACAAAATGAGAGAACAGAAATGAAGACTGCATTTCCCATTATGCTTCTCTCTTTGTAAGAGTATCCATCAACTTGCAGGACACCAAAAAGCAGAATTTATTTATATGCATGTCCCCCAATAAAGGGCCAGAGAGAAGTGAGAAAGAGAAGAAATAAGGATTGCAGCCTTTGTCTAAGCAAGTAGTTCCTTCCCTTTAAAGCATATTCAGCAGCAACAGCCTTTGAAGACCAAAAGGAGAAACAATTCCCGACCACATAAAGAAACTAACAAGTCCCTTATATGGCTAAGAATTGCAATGCCATTTTTTTCCACAGCCGGAAAAATTAGAACAAGAGGGAAAAATAGAGCAAACTTTAAACAGGCAGCTCTCTGAACACCAGGGAATTCACACAGGCACATCATTCCAGCTTTAAGAACTGCTAAACACTTTCTTCTTTAAAGGGAAGGAGGACATTACACCAGGTGAGTCCCTGAAATCTAGATTTTTAACTCTCCTGTTGTAACTATGGATACCTAGCTTTAAAAACCTTTTGTGATGTAGCAGTACACCAGGCTCCCTTATCTCCTCCTCTGGTGAAATGCCTCCATCTGAAGTTCTCTAGAGTCCCTTTATTACCAATGCACCACCTCAAGGTTTTGCCAGCTCTGGGACTGCACATCCAAAACAGCCCTCCGCCCTATCCTCTGCATCTTCAGTCTGCCTTTCACCCTCCCATAACCCTGGCATGAAGGTTGCCGGCTTCTCCACTGGGAAGGCAACTAGATTGCACCACATGTTGTTCCAGATAACCACCGTTTCTCGCAGGCAAGATGCACGAGACTTGATGGTGGATCCAGTCCTTCCATCTCCCACCGGCATGAGGCGGAAAGGTCAGGCTCCTGTGCAGCATCGATACTGAGCTCTGAATGGCTTGGCCTGGCTGGTTTCTAAATATAGCTGGGCAGAGGAAAGGCTGTGCAAGTGGGTGGGGAACGGAGCGGAACAGAAGCCAAATGAGCAATCAGTTGAATACAACATCATGTTGGTCCACCAGTGAGACTTTCCCTCTCTGCCACATTCTGCAGCAGAGTATTTAAGCACAGCTTCAGGATTTAGTCTATGAATGCAAACTCACAGAATAAAAACAAACTGCTGGTTGATTTATACTTGGGAGGGGGGAATACAAATCCGTTCAACAACTTCTCTTCTTGAATAAATTTGAATCACACAGGAGTGACATCACTTCCACAACATGACGGCCCATAAATCATCATCAACCACATGGTACTAACCATAAAACATGTGTCAGGAAGACACCAACAAGGAACAAAATATCAGAGTGCTTTACATTGTAAACATGCAATCTTATGCATCTTCTGGCTTCTACTATGATCTATATATGTCAGGTGGTTTATTTCATTCATTTGCATCTGAATGAAGTCAACACAATTAACAGAGGAACATGTTATAGAAAATGTGTGCAGACAATTTCATCTGCATAAAAAGCACTTAAAAATGTAAACATTTACTTTTTAATAAACTACCACATTTGATACTGAAGTTGACTTTACAACAAATAAGCAGAGAGGGAATTTATTTCCACCATGGTTGCAAGCAAGCCCAAAACCAAACAAGATAAATAAGAAAGAAAGAAAGAATGAAAGAAAGAAAGAAAAAAATGTCTTTCCATCCAAAAAGCAGGAAAAATAATCTTTTTCTCTTATTTGACAATGTCAGACCTGAAGTCCTTCAGCTAATAAAAAACTTCTAGGAAAAGAGATTAGACTTTGCTGTAAACCAACAAAATATAAAAGACAGTATGACTGAGGAATTCAACAGGAGCTTCCAATATGCAGCTACAGACAGGACAAGCAACCTTTGCTTCACTTCTCCATTTAGAAACACTGTATCCTCAGAAAAGACCTACACAGAAAACTGACTTGTTTCAAATTTCAAAGAGGCTACAGAGTATTTTTATCTTAAGAATTGTATAACTAAAAGCAAAACCAGCTCTCTGATACTTTTTGTGGATTAACTGCACTTAGTGTTTTACAGAAATTGTTAATCTTCAATTTAAGCACTGGGCTCCATGTGAGACATCTCCTATGGCAATTAGACTTTCTCTCTTGCATAAATCATATCTCACCTGGCAGAGAGAGAAACAGACAGAAAGACAAAGCATCTGGTTTATGCTGCTCGTTCTCTAAAAATATAAATCAGGATAAATAATGTTAAATAAAGATTATAGCCACGGCAAACACAAAATGCTGTTAAGTATCAGATGAGGTATGTCCTCAGCCCCTTGCACGATGTAGAACCATTTTGATTGACTGTTTTTATTTCATTCGTGACTGTATTTTTTTTTTTTAAATCTGCATATTGTTCAGCTGTCCTGGTTTTGCCATGGTGATCAGTATGTGCTTTGTGGGCCTGATTCTGTCTTGCTGAAGACAACTGAATCTTTTTCATTGATTTGTCGAAGGAAGCAGAACAGATCCCTCTCACTATTACTTCCATTCAATAATATTACTGTTAATCCTCTACTTAAAATATTAGTACATCATTCTGCATCAGCAGACACCATTCTTGGGCTGATACCTGCTTGTTTAGAGCAGCTTTCTTTGTAAAACTGTTTACTTCTAAACTTCCCTTTGTTACCCAATCTTGCCCGTATGAGTGGGAAAGCAATTGCCAAACACCACTACAGGACTACTTGGAGTATAGGCTCTGACAATATCTGAGTAAATCACTGTTCTCTGACTCCCTTCTCTGCCCATCTGCAGTCTTTGGTATGGAACAACTATATCATAAAAGCTCTTATTCACACATGCTTTTGATATTACACTATTTAATCACATACAGCTGTAGCTGATGAGACTGTTACGAAACACAATTTTAATACAGCACTGAAAGCAAGTTCTTGAGACACATTAACTATTTTCCTCTACATAAAATTTCTAGCACTAAAATTCTTTTCTTCGAGAAAAAAAAATACGACCAGACTATTTGGGGTTTTTTTGAGAAGTCTGCTTCTCTTCCTGGACAGTCCAGAATGGGGTTGTTTGCAAGCAAACTCAAAAGTCCCCGCCTGGAGTACAGATACCGGAAAATTCACTTCTCACCCCTAAAAAAAATATACATACTAAAAAAAATAATTTAAAAAATAATTAACTTGAATTAGAAAATGCTGCTTGCAATTATATGCAAAGGGAATACTATACAGGCTACTCACAGCAAGACCTGAAATGAACTCAGACATCCTACTTGAAATGCATCCTTTCTTATCTGTTTTTTAATTCATGGAAATTTAAGAACCGACAGTCCGATGATTTTTACCAAGATACTTGAACTAAAGTGCAAGCATACCATCATGCTTTCTTTGAAAGGACTTCATGCATTAAAAACCAAACCAGTTCATTTCTGAACCACTGCACTTTATTTTGAAAGGGCACCTTGTATAAGGCATTCTAAATTATTACTATTAACACACAGCACTCGCCACAGCAAGATCTTTGTAGCCTAATCTGGCAAATGCTTGCAACTTCCATCCTTTTTTACAGAAATAAAATATCTGCTTGCAAAATAAATAGCCATAGAATATCATAATACGTAAGTGTTTGAAGTAGTAAAAATTTGAATTTTCCTTTTCCACAGGTTTAGTCTGGGGGTTTTTATTTGTTTGTTGTTGTTTTTGTTTTGTGTTTTTTTTTCTTATTTGGTGCTTTCTTTTGTGGGTATTTTTGTGGGTTGGTTGGTTTTTAATTTAAACAGACTTGCATTGAGGCAACATATGAAAGGAAGATCAATCAAGAAATTTAACACCATTTTAATACATATCATCGTGTACCTTAAAACAACAAAAGTATTTTTATCCAGGCATGCAAGGATAAATGGAAATGAAATGAGTTCGTATATTTCTGCATTTTTCAGAAGAACACAACTTTTATCTTGCTTATTGTCTAAGCCAACTGGCAAATACTAGAGCTAGATATTAATATTACTATCAAAATCATAGCCAGGCTGAAATGTTTTTAAATGGCATTTAAGTGAATATGTATTCCTTTTGGGCAGCTCTTCTCTAAGGCATTTAAAACACGCTGTGACATACTGAATCAAACAGGGGCTGAGTGCGAACAAACTTCATTCCTAGAAATGCATTTCTGTATTTGCAAGTGTTTGCCTTTACTTTGGCACGATCACATGGGCTCCAGCTAGACTTTTGAGCTCTGGCAGAGATCCAAGCTGCAGATGGTTGGAAATGCAGCCTGAAATCAGTGTGTGGTTGATGAATTACTCCTTACACCTGACCCCTGCTTCACACCAGGCACCAAACACAATCTGAACACTACCAGCCAGAGAAGCCCTGTCAGGCATCTCTGTATCTGGAACGCTTTCTTCAAGGCCTTCTGTATGGCCAGATGGTCAAAAGTGGGGAATGCCGTAAACCCGCTAAACAGAAACGTGAGTGACAAAAGAGCACGGGATTGGTGGGTACAAGGTGAAGAGAGGCAAGAGCTTTGCACCGACTCCAAAGGCACACTTTCTAAAAGAGGGTGATGGAGCAAGGAGGGAGGTATGCTCATGGCACACAGCTGAAAGAAGTCCCCAATTCCCTCATGCCAAAAGATGCCCTAAAAAATGTCAAAAAGGAGACATGACACACACCCGAATGTGTGCCCATAAAATCACTATATCAAACTTAAACTCTTCTAAGTACACCTGTTTGAACTTTCTAATTACTTTTTTCCTCAGTTGGGGCACGTATCTGTCGTTTCAGGAACATGTTCATTAAGCCCTCTTGCTTGCAGGTCAGTCTGAATACCTTTCACAGCCACAGATGGGGTTTTACTCAGGTAGGTGTTGGGAAATCACACTTCTTCCTTTCACACGTGTTCACACGTGCATCAGGGCGTACAGAGATGAAGAGGTACTGTGGGTACTGTAAACACTGCCTCTCGTTTTGGGGTGTTTCAGCCATCTTACTGGGTTACAGAGTCAACACCATGAGAGTTAAACTACCAGACCCAAACCACGACTAATAAGTACGAAATATCTGGAGAATGCATGAAAGCAAACCGCACGGAAATAGCTGCTTAACTGGCTTATTTTTACCCCGAGTGCAGGTATAGAGATCGTAAACCAAACAATTCCTGTCGACAGGTAACTGTGGCACCTCCTCCTTTCTACCCAAGTGATTCAGGTTTTTTCAGTAGACTGTTTGCAAAGAAAGCTGACCCCAGCAAGAGGTCTAATCATAAGCTGCAGAGGACAAAGATAAAACACATCACCTACTAAATCAAGGAGACTCTTCCAAATATATTCAGAGTTAGTATTTTTCTCCCCTTTCTCACATCATTACATGATATTTCATAGTGCTTATTTTTGTTTTCTTCTGTGCTAAATGGCAAAGAGAAAAGAATTTGCTTTGGCAAGCAAGAAACAAAAGAAAGAAATTCAGACCATAATGCAAGATTTGGCATCATTAACATTTTACGTGACAATTTGCAACATATTCCTGTAAACCAGCTGTTTGAGTAGTTACACCATCAGCAAGGATGCAACTAAGGAAATTCTCTTAACATCTCAAAATAAAATAAAAAAGTACTACAGATTCTCATCAGATATACTGAACCACCTCCCTGCAAGATATTTTCCAACAAGAACACAAGACTATGCTTCACTTACAACAGTAACCAGAAACACTTACTCTGAAATAAACTCCTATGACAATTGGAGCCTACTCTCAGCATATGTCTAAAGAAGTTCCAAAACTGTACTTCCAAACTGAAGTTGTCAGACAGTGTCACACCAAAATGGAAATAGGGTTGTGTCTTTCCTCAAACTCAGTGCTTGTCCTTAAGAGACATATTAAATTCCTTGCAGTTGTTTCCTAAGGATTGACACCCTTCCCTCCTTTTCTTTTTTGGATGACAATGGCTTTTCCTAAACCTGAAATTAAAAGTTTTAGCTTCGTGGTGGCATTTGATAATGGAGGAGCAGAAGTAAATTGAACGAGTGCATGCTTTGCGTTCCACAAAAGGCCACAAAACACTAAAAAGTTAAAGCAATCAAACATATGGAATCCATTTTTTCTATTTATAATCCTTTTACCCATACAGCTATTCATTTACACCCTTTCTGCACAACAACGTGCTAGCCACATTAGAAGACACACACACACACAGACTGTAGGCTGAAATCCTGCGCAGCTCCGTGCTCCCCCGTGAGAAGGACATGATGTACAGTAATGCGGCACTTCTCAAAGGAGAACCAAGAACTTCACCAAACAAGCAAAGCAAAAGCAGCACTTCACCCAAACACACTGGGGAACACGGGTTTCCAAACTTCGCCTGTTGAACATGCTGCCACTCTGAATTTCAGAAGCTGTACAGAAATGCCCTAAGAAAGCCTAGAATTTCTTTCTTAATGACAAATGAACGCACTTCCCCCCTCAGCATGCATGACTATGAGCATAAAAACACATTCTTTCTGTAGAGCTGAATCCTACCATGCTTGGTACAAACAGCAGTTTTTGGAAAATAAGAAGCTGAAGTTCTCAGGCCGGCTGGAGTCATACGAAGGTTTATTTATATGTGTTGCTCCAATAGGGATGATAAAAGATACAGCTCTCCACCACAAGATTATTTGATTACCCAACTATTAGCTTTAGACATACAATGGATCTAACTGCTTTAAAACGTCCCAGAAGCTGATGGCTAGTTTTAAGGTAACAAAATCCAGATGCTGCCTGTCTGCACTGCTTTAAAGTCTTATGGTCTATGGAAGAGAAATACTTGCATCTGTATGTATATATA
>VZTD01005399.1:1179186-1318730 GCA_013397725.1 Rhagologus leucostigma | reverse complement strand
ACTCGGGAAATCCTAACGCCGCGGGGAGGGGGAGGAGGGAGACTAGCCCCAAAACGCGGTTTTATATTTATGATTTTAATTTTAAAAATATATATATATTTTAACAAACGGGCGGGGGAAGGTCACGGAGCCTGGTAGCCGAGCAGGGAAGTCGTCGTCGTCCTCCCCCTTCAGAAAACTACTCCGCACCGTCATCCGGCACTTCGCGGAGAGGCGACCCCCGGCCAGACATATTAAATACATACTTTGTTAGACCGCTTATATAAGACTTGGTTTATTTAAAGTTGGAACAAAATGGAGGAAGAGGGTAAAGAGGAAATTCGGCCGGCCTGACGTGCGGGTGCCTTCCCCCAGACGTGTGAAAATACCACGGTGCCACAAAATTCCCCGCGGCTGCGATTCCCCCGGCCGGGCTACCCCGCACGCAGCAGCTGCCGCCACCGCCCGGGCCCAGGTGAGGGCCAGGTGCGGCCCCCGCGTCCGGCCGAGAGCCTCACACCTGCCACAGATCCCAGGCGTGCAGGACCTGTGTCAGCACCGCGATCCCAAATATTTATCCTCTGAAAGACTCGAAGGAAGAGTCTGTCTTACAACAGGGCTATAAATCATCAGGAAAAAAAAAGTGCGTGAATAACAAAATGTTTCCTCTCGTACACAAATCCTAGCGTTTCTCCTTTTTTAAAATAACTTATTTCTTTAACATGTCATCAGATTCCTGGGCCTTTCTACAGTGGTTTGGCCTATTTATAAATTTTTGGGGAAAAAAATGTGGGACAGCAGTTTCTTTTTGTTTTTATTTAAATCATCCATAGTATTGCAGCGGGATTGTCAGCTGCTGTATTATCAACCAAATTGCTTCCAAAAAAAAAAAAAAGAATTATAAAAAGAATTTCTTTAAAGGGACACTTCTCAAGGCTGGTAGAGCTAAAATTAGACTTGCCAGCTGTGTTTTGGTTTGTGGGCACGTGCTTGCACATGACAGGAACATGGAAATATCACGCTTTACTCTGGCAGTTTGCTGTTCTTGTAAGCAGAGGGTTATGGCATGGATCCCCATAACTGCCCCATAGCCGGTTAGTCCATGAGCAAAAGAAAGCAGCTGAAGGAAAAGGGCAGTGCGGGAAGCCATATACATGCTCAAAATACTACCTATACACTGCGCTTTCATCACCAGGCATTAATAATCGTTGGTACTTAGGTACCAGCCCTCTGCCATACAGTGGGAACACCATGCCATGCTCACACAGCTACTTGCCTCCTGTTGCAGGAGAAAAACTTTTGCAAAATGAGTGCTCTGTTCCCAGAGCACCATACAGGCATTCAGCGGGTTCTTGCACACCCGGATGAGCCCTGTGGAGCATTACCATCGCCCCAGCTTCCAACAGATTCAGAAGAAAAGCCTGGTTGGGTAAACTATTGAGTATTTTCATTCCCTAATGAATTCCAAGCTGGCCAGGACCATGTGGTCCCTCTTCTGAGGGTCCCTCTTTTTCATTCATCTTCTCTTCTGAGAAGTGGATTTCGAAAAAAGATAGGAATGGGAGGAGAAGCCTGCAATCCCTGCCTCCCAGCCCCACGGTTTGTATCACTGCTCAGCTTTAAATACGCTTGCCTCTCATTGTAGTGCACGATACTCCAGTGATACTCTTGCTTACACTTTCTTCTCCCCCCTGTCCCCTGCCCAGCTTTGCCTGAGGGTGAAATAGAGTGTTTGAGGGTTGGGATCTGCAGAAGTGAATAGTGATTACGTGACGGTACGTGATACTTTGAGCCGAGACAACTTTCAGATTGTTCCTTCAACTGCCAGAATTAAGTTGCTATGCTTCTCTCCTCACCTTCTCGATTTTCCCTCAGGATATTAACGCAGTTTTTCTTGCTAAGCGGTTTGCTTGTAGAAGTGGATGTAACCAGATTTGGGAGAAGAAAGGGTGAGATAAATACTAAAGGAAGTAGAAAACTGTTCATTCTGACCAAGAAATGTACATGAACATTCAAGGTTTTCCACGGTCATTATTTTAAATTCAGGAACGGCTGTTTTGGCTATATCATCTGACTACTATAAGTATTTCAAATCATGCCATAAAATTTCAACCCGAGATTTCCACACACTTCCACATCAGATGTGCTGGCTAGTAGCTCCAGCAGTTCTAGCAACTGAGAAAAGGTGGGAAGCTACAGGAGAAGTGGGAGTGGGTAACAGCTCCACCTTTCTCCTGCTGTCTCTCAGCAGAAGTCTTCAATATGCAGATGCTTTGGATTTCCCTTTTCACCTGTAATCCTGACCAGGTGCTGAGCAGCCTCTGCTGTTTGCTCTGAGTGCTCAACATCTTGCATGATTGAGCCTTCAGAGATGCAAGACAGAGTGGAGGCAGCAAAATTAGGAATTCAATATAAAAGAGTGGGGGGCCAAGGGGAGAAGACAGGAGGCAATATAGCATAGCAAAAATGCAAATGAACAGCCACAAAAGCAGATTTAGATAGCATACAGCCTCTGAACAAATGCTAGTGCTGGAAAATGGAAAATTTCCATTTGCAAAATACAGACATCAAAAAGATCATCTCTGACTTGGGAGCACACTGTTTAAATAGAATCCCCTTCATTTTCTGGCCTGTGCATTTGAATAACTGAATCCACTTGCAAACTGAAATAGCAGTTTGCCTACCGAGTGTTAAGTATAAATGTTCCTCAAAAGAAAAGACAAGCTGTTCGATCCCAGTGAGCAACAGCGAGCAAACTTCACAACTTTTTTTTTCTTCCTATGGGAGGGCTCATTATCAAGCCCCAGCCAGTCCCAGCCTCGGGAACCCAGGGAGCGAGCCAGGTCCCAGTGAATCTGCAAAGGCACTGCTGCCACTGGTGTCACTGACCTGAGGGCAGATTCACAAGCCAGGTGAGCAGTAAGGATCTCTTCAATGGGAAGTTTAGTAGTTAAATTAAATAAATGGGAGCATATCATCTGTAAACTTGACAGCCAAGTAACTCAAAGACAGGCACCAAAGGATATTTAACCCAGCAACAACCAAAGCTGTGGATAAGAAACCTGGAGTTAACTGACAGAAGGAAAAAAATAAAAAGAGAGAGACTCATTCTCCTGGCAGCCTAAAGTACAGAAAAATTACATGTGTTTGGATGTATTTTTACCTTTCATAGAATGCAGATTTCTTCATTCACAAAAACTGAGTTAAAAGAAAAAAGCGGACACCCAGCAGAAAATTCAGGGGCTTTTATTTGATAAAATACAATTCTACTCACACTTTTTTTTTTAAATAAGCTTTTTACCTGTCCTATTTAAACCTTCTAAAGTCATAGGTATCAGAGTCAAGGAGCAATTCAAACATTTTCTAGCTCCTTGCTCTTGAAAAACAGCAATATATATTCTAGAACATTTAACTTCTGACAAAATTATGTCAAAATTTTCTAAGTCAGGACTAGAGAAATAGAGATACCACCACACAAAGCAATATAATAGGTTAAAGAAAAAAAAAGAACAGTTATAGTTGGCTTACATTTTTTAACCCTGTCTCTCTACTTTTATTCTCTCTTTTTACTCATTAAAGCTTTTACAAAGGAGACCATAGTGATGCTTGACAGCTTGTTTACAATGGATTACAAGAAGAGCACTGATTTTATTTTTAGATCTGTCAGCTCCTTCAGTCCAGCTACCTTAAAATCATATTGATGAACACAGAATTTTACTATTTAATGGATCATTTATCAAGATGATTTACCTAAGGAGAGTTAACGGAGTTTCTAAGAAGTGACATATCCTGGCGCAGCCATCAGTAAAGCATGTGATAGCCACAGAGAAGGTGGGGGGGAAAAGACACAGAGAATGAAAACACTTAAGTTAACAATGACAGCATTAAGTGTCTGGGATTGACAGAACCTCTCTGAGTTGGGGGATGCGACTGTTTTCAGGTGCCCTCCTTTCATAAGAGACCATATACCACTGGAAGTGGCTTTACCCTCACACACACACCCCCCCTTCCCCGCCTGCATGAACAAACCCAGTGGGTTTGCTCTCCAACCTTCAACACTAACCATCACAACACCACGAAGTCTAGAATTAGGCAGAGCTACAGATGGCCTAAAGTAAATCAGAAAGAGTTAATGGATAAGATTTTGGACAACAGCAAAGGATTGCCATCTATCATCACACTTCATTATTTTTCACTTTGTCATCTTCTGTCTTTACATTTTGGCTCAGAGGTTTCCATTAGTCTACTTCTACCTAAACACCCAATCCTAAAGGAAATCTTTGGACAGCAGCAGAGTGAAAAATTTTAGACGAAAAGTGAACAACAATGAACATTCACTAAATTGTTTGTATTTTCCACCTGACATAATCTCTTACAAGCACAAGCCAGTGAAACTAGCAGTCAGTTGTACAGACAGACTGAAATTATGCACTAATGTCTTCTTTCTGCAGATGTTAATGGATACGAGCAAAGTAAATAATACTTAGTCTTTTGTCTACAGTCTGTTTCCTACACATCTCTGAACACTTTGCAAGAGTTAATTCATCCTGCAGTGTGGAAGAGGATAAAGTAACATGACCAGTCAATGGCAATGCCCCAACTGTGACAAAAAATGTGGGGTTCCTCTCGCCTCACAAACCCTCATTGCATGGTAAAAGCCACAGCAACTAAGACCTATGCGGAAAAGATTGGTACTTTCTTTCATTCTGGAAGGGGTTCACACGGAGTGAAAGTAGTGCAATGGCAGTGAGATGCAATGTGAGGAAACGAGAGAGAGACAGTGGCTGTAGCACATCATAGGATCACACATCAATAGTTGAGGGCTTTCAGAAAATTCCAGGATTGTGCACAGGTTAGAAGACGTGTCTTTCAAAGGTGGTATTGTCTACAGCAACTCCACATCACAAGTTAGTAAATAGTCTTGAGTCTAAACTCTCAGGATAAAAAAGGCAAACAAACCTCCAAACACTAAGAGGACTAGCCAAGGCCATTTCTCTCTTGCAGCATATTAACTTAATACTACCAGCATTAGATGTGCTACGATTCCAGCGGGAGAAAATTCTTCACCTCCCACCTTCCTCCCTCCAAAGTCCTGCTTACTAGTCACTTTCCCCACCCCTTGTTTACTTAAAATTAGATTGTAATCAGGGAACATGAGATTTTTTCTCTTCAGGAAGTTTATTTCTGAAGGTAATGGGGAGACGTAAATATGCTGCCTGTTTACTGAGGCTCATAAACATATACGAACACAGGCAATTAATTGTCACTGAAAGAGTTCCAGCAAACATGGAAAATCCTAGCTTTTTAGGGCATGTTTGACTAAATGTTCACCCATCATGTACTGAATTATTTAGTGAGATATTAATTTTGTGCTCCAGCTGAGGGTAATCACAGAACAAACTGGCATTATTCAAGTTACTCTGTGAAATTACAGCAAGGGTAAGCTTAAGAACAAAGGCCAGCAGGAGTCGAGCTTCTCAACTTGAAAGGAATTATCTTTTCCTCTAATTGAAGTGAGGGCTGTTTTGTTTTATTTTGTTTTTTTCTTTCCTTCCTCTTGCTAGATTTCCAACAACACTCTTTGGCAGAAGGTCTCCTTGCAACAGGGTTTTCTGCTTAAAGCCCATGAGCTGGGGCTCATCTGCCTGGGAAAGTTTACTAATGTAATTGCACCAGCATCCTCGACAGCTAGAGTTATAGCCACGTAATGTCTCATATGGGCATTCTTCCCCAGGAGAATTATGCTGGTAAATGCCGCTATTTACACAAACCCAGACTTCTGGGTCCTGTTTTCCTGCTGGTGCTGCCACTGACCTATGCCATGACCTTGGACAAACCACTTCTCCTGCTCCCTCCTGTCTGTCTCTGTCTCATGAGTGTCAACTGGAACTCTTTATGGTGAGAACAGTCTCTATGTTTTTACAGTACCACAGGGGAACCTCAATTTTGGTGGGGCACCAAAACAACACAGCAGAAATCTGTAATAATGTATGTAAACAGTTTGTTGTTCCACCATCCAGACGGCTGCTATTAGAGGATTCACAGGCTGTGGCCTTTTTTTTTTTTTTTTCCATGGGAAAAAGTTAACAATAGGCAAGAATGGAGGGTCATTTCAGGCGACATTCCATCACTATCAAATACAATAGATTCTGCTTTCTCCATACTTATATCCTCCCCAGCAAGCCAAGACACATTTCTGCTTGACTCTTTCATATTTGGCAGGCTTATTTGCCCACTAAATAACACTTTTTCTAGTGCTGGCTGTAAATAAGACCTGAAGGAGCGTTTGCTAATAATTTCTATTTCATCTCCTAATAGACCCCCTTCTAAAACAAGGTACTCTTGCAACTTCATCCAAAACTTCATTCAAAAGTGTTTGTAAAAATAATTTTTCATTACAACTGCTGGAAATTTTATGGTTTTGATGAAATCTCAAAACATTACCTTTTTTTTTTCAGTTTAGTGCAAATTTGATATTTTGTTTTAATTTTCCCATAAAAATTCTGTCTTGACCCAACTGCAATAAATATTTTCCTACTTGTTCCCCCTGAAAAAGGAAAAATCATAGTCTAAAAAAAGTCTCTAAAATGTTTTCAAAAATATCTTAAGCAAAAACTCTCTTTTATCTCTACACATGCAGGAAAATATTATTTAGGAAATATACAAACGAAATACCCCTATTTAAATCAGTCTCTAGGGAAATGTGTTCATCAGTTGTTTGTTTTTAACTGAAATTCATGACTGGGAAAAGCAATCTGCACTTTAGCTTGCGCCAGTAAGCCCTACAGTAATTCAGAGTCTATTCAGTCCGAAGTATTTTATAAATAAAGAAAAATCACAGGTTGGGAAGAACTGTGATCTTCAGCCATAACAAAATGCTATTCTTTTCCTTCTCACCTAAACACAACCGGGAACTGCAGTGGAAAGCACATAAAAACACATACTAGGACCGCTAGTGCCTTCTTATCAACATGTAAAGCTTCCCTAAAAGCATTACAAGAAAAATTATAAGTGTCCACTAAATATGGAATCAAAAGATTGTGTGTAACGATTCCCAACAGAGGGGGAATTTCCGGCTCTCAAATTCTGTCTCACCAAGATAGGGAGAGAATGCATAGCAAATGGAGAAGCACAGTACTAGGAGTCGGGTAAAAAGTTCCACGTGCAGGTAAGCTGCAGACTTGAACCAATTCTCCATTTTTCAAATCAGTTCACTCTTCTATAGGAATAATGGCATTTTTTTGTAATGGACAGCTTCCATTTACCACAGAACCAATGCAGCCTACCGTGCAAAATCAAACCTTATGTCACACTAGATTACTGTCCATCATAACCAAAGAAAATGCATTGAACTGAATATACTTGGTTCAGGAAACCTGTATTTTGTCAGCTGCAGTATAGCTCATTGTCCACTAAACAGTACCAAGCCCATTCTGAACAGAGCACACTGTAGAAATGTTTAACCTCCTAATCCTGCATTTGTACACTTGCCAGAACAAAAGGAAGGGTAATACCTGACATCTAACAAAAACAGGGTTAGGACTGACGCTTTCCTGTACCAGAAAAATTCTTTGGGTAAGAGATCATTTATTTCCTGCAAACAGACAAATGCTAATTATAGCACAAATCTTCCCTCTTTTTTTTCCCCTCTACCATTTCTTTTTTCTTTTCCTTCCTCCCCTCCTTGGTGAATCTTTTCTTCAGTCTTGTTCATCAAATATTTTTTGCCTTCAAAAAATCTCATCAAATCTCTACATTCTCCTTCATCTGAAGTTATCTGGCTTGAGAATAATTTGCCTGCCTTCTTTTATGTATTCCAGCTGGAGTTTTTAATAAAGCACAAGGACTCATGGCTACTGTATTTTTATTAGGAGATGGTGGAAACTTTATTGTGATTTCTATTCACTTTCAGCAAACGCTCTTCCCTCTTGTTCTACCCTATTTACCACTCCCAACATCCTATTCCCAAAGTTTTTATTCTGTAATCCTTCATCTGTTTTGTTTCCTCTTTATTTCTGTCCCTGCCTAACTGCCTGTCTGGCCAGCACAAGCACTTTCTTTTTCTCAATTTTTCTCTCCATTATTTTTTTCTGTTGCCCCCATTCCTCAGCCACAGATGCTTTAGGCTCCACTTTCTTACTTAGGCTGCAGTTCTTTGAATGTAGAACAAAAATATTCATGGGGGGAAAAAGATACCACTGCGCTATTCTTTGTAACTTGGAAATCCTTTCTACTAGATGGGAAGAGAGACCACAGTGTGCCATAAACATCTAAATTCATGTCAGCCAAGGTGCCTCGGCGGGGTTGTGGACAGAGTTAAAATAAAGTAGAAGGTGAGAATATTAAGTTCATTAACAGAGGAAGAATTGGGTCTCATAAACTGAGGATCCAATCAATCTCACCTCTTACTGACTTCTTTTCAATAAAGGACTTTAAAGACACTTCTGCTAAGTACAGATGTACACAAGTTCCCTTCTCCTTAAAATTTCAGGTTGTACACCCCTGACAGCAACATGCTTGTCTTCTCAGGATCCTATGGCAGCAAAATATATATCAGCTTAAAATCTTAAGAGCAGTCTTTGCCAAAGAATTCTCACCTCACATACAGCAGGATAAGAATTACAAGCAGAAGCAACTGAAAGTGAGTAGGAGTTAAATATTAATCTTTTGATATAGTTCTTCAGATTAAATACTGACATAAATTCAGCTTGCAGATAATATGCACTTTGCCCATTTGGTACATTCCCACCAAGTAAAGGTAGATGCTTCTGTACAGTGAAGCTTGTAGGAGAAAAAAAACCCAAACAATAAATTGATTTCATTTAATTGGGAAATTGTATTTTAGCAATAGATATTTCTTTGTGCTAGTCAATTATTTGAATGTTTTATCAGAAGGGCCAGTAGTGTTCTTCACTATGGGAGCTTGACATTTCTCATGGTCTCAGACATTCATTGGAGTGAACCACTGGTTTGTCAGATCTCGAGCACTGCAGCTGAGTTATTTCCATCCTGCAGATCACATCCTCCCTTCAAATTCATGGTGAGAAATTTCAGTCAAACCATTTATCCTTTTCTTGTTTCTCAAGAGAGATACAATTTTTTTACCTATGTTGGAATAAAGTGGTGCCAAATGCAGGCCAAAATGGCCAAGCTCATCCAGGTTCTTCTCCTTGGATAGTGGCCGGAAGGAGACTGAAGGAAGGCAAGGTTCCTTACAACATGTGGAAGAGGGACCAGAAATTTGGCCAAATGGGTAACTCATTCTGCTAGGGATGTACCTTCTACACTTCCTGTGAAAACTTTCCAGGTTTGGCCTCATGAGAAACACTTGAAAATGCACAGTCCCTGAATCCTCAGCATATATCTCCCTGAAGTCCCTATACCTGCCTCCCTCCCAGCTTCCATAGACCTCTGCAGACAGACATGGAACGACACCTTCCTCCCAGGAATTGGAGCTATACAGAGCAAGAGGCAGGGATCACAGGCATGGCAGGAGATGCTGGCACATAACTCCAGCAGTACTTTGGAGTACTGCATTATCTCTGCAATTATGATACTGCTGGGCTGTTGGGGTGTTGCCCATCACTCACTGAGATGAGAAGGTGTGGAGGAGGGAGTACAAAAGGAGACTGAGGAGTAAAAGAGGGATGTGCCTTGGTTACAGGAGGAGTGAAGACAATACATCAAGGCACTGGTGTTGTAAAAGGAGCCCAGGGTAAGTAAGCATTACAGTCTGAAGTGGAGAAGAATGAAACAGGAATCAGGAAATACCTGTGGAAAATGGGACCTGAGATTAAGAACTGACTAAAATCAAGAACAAAAAAGCAGCAGTGATAGCAACCACATAGTTAAGATGAGCCAAATTGATTTGGAGGGCTAGGCAGGACACGAGAGGTGCCAAAATGGGTGAGAACAGAAGGGCATGGAGACATACAAGGAAAAAAAGAGGGCAGCCCTTTTCCCTCTTCGTCCTGGCTGTAACCCCCAAATTCCTGACATTGACCATTCCTCCATTGTCAACAAAAATCATCTACACCCAGCTGCAAAGTGATCCAGCCCCTTCCAGCATTGGTCTGCACAGACTATTAAAATCTAATGCTGCCAGACTCTCCATGTCTCTGTGATAAATAGAAAGATTTCAACCTTGCTGATGATCCATTTGTCAATATGCCATGGGATGGCATTTTCAGGTTCCTTTATTTTTTAAAGCTAAAACCTTTTTCACACGTAAATTAAATTAAAAGAACAAGTATAAAAATTCCGTATGATCCCACATTTAAGGTTAATGAGCAATGGGATAATTATAATGAATAATAAAAAAATAATGACTGTTCACAGAAAAGCCCAAAACAACTGCGTAGACAACCATTACACAAAGAGGCAATTTTATACCTCTTGAACACTTGACTTTGCAACCTTAGTGCTTTTTTAACATTGTTTCTGCCTGTGTAATGATATATAACAATCTCCAAACACTATCTGCAGTCTTCATATTTCCTTGATACCTTTCAAACAAATTTTTAGACTGAGTATGAGAAGAGCCAAGTGATTATCTCACTGAGCAACAGCCAGGAGATAGCGAGGGATGCATTTGGTTGTTGTCTCTCTGTACATTCATAATTCCTATCTCAACAGCTGGGACCATGCTACAAACTCTTGGGCTTGGTACTTCTTTTTTAAAGCCTCTGTTTTTATGACAATTTTGTAAGTTTGCAGTTTGCTTTGCCCATTGGTCTAACAACGTAAGGCAAGTTAACAAGATTTCGGGACGCAATTAAGTATTTTGCTTTATTCAGTTAGGGTTGTGGCCGAGAGCATGGCACCAACCATTTTCTCGACTCCTTTCCACCTGACACTGTATCAATTTACCTCAGTTTTATGTGCTGTCCTTCACTGCTGGACTCCTGCTCAGACACGGTACTAGGCACATTTTTTAATTGGAAAGAGGCATTGCATGCTTACAGACTATCATAATATTTCAAGTTTACTGCTAGGAAAAGCCAATATTAATAAGGGCTTCTTTTGCATTTCTTCAGGCATTACATATTTTAGCTGCAAATGTCAGCTTTTAGCAAGCTCTTAGCTCTTGTTTCCAAAGTGTTGTAATAATAATAATAAATGCCCCATAGGACTGTCCCAACTCCTTGTCACTCAAGCAACTCTGGGTCACCTTAAAGCCACTGCAAGTCCCTGAACATCTGCATGATTCAGACTGGAATCCTAATGTGTACCATACAGCAACCACTGCTACACTACCTGCATGCTTATATGCAGGTTGTTCTCTCGGCAGCTGAGATTTCTGTTTGCAACAAAAGAAAAAAACAGTTTGTAGTAAAGAGCAGACACTTTGGGAGGCCAGCTCAGTGAGCTGACTACCCTTGGAGCACACAGTCTCACTTCCAGCCACATGACCGTGAAGCAGTCATTGCAGTCTGAGTGGAAAAGGGGAGTTAACACTAAATAATATTAGATAAGAGTCAATCTCTAGTCAGCACTCTTCAAACAGCAAGAGAAACATGTCTTAGGTGTAAAGTGAGAGATCAAGTAGGAGGAAACAAGTAGTGAAGAATGATAGGGCAAATGAAAGACCCTCTCTGCATGCTTCTCTGAATTGGTCTGCATGCTTCTCTGAATTGGTCTTTTCTATTATTAAGTTCTTGGCTATAAGAGGAAGGTGACGGATCCCATGCTCTCACTGTCACAGCAAGTCATTCACTTGTTCTTCAGCATCACAAAGAGCAGTATATGAACTTCACAATATTTATATATCTATTTTATGAAATAATGTAGTTGCTGCCTCCTTGCGTGTAGGAAACACAGCAACACCTAATTCAAGAACTAGTTGTGTAACAGCACTAACCAGCAAGACAAAAAAAAGAAAAAAAAAATCAGGTGATGTATGGATACTTAGTTGTATAACTCCTACAAAGATGAATGAAAACAGATACTCTAAATTCCAACATGCTGCATTGAAAAGGACCATCTCTGAACTGAAATGATGGATGGCTCCGTATATACAAACACTTATACACATGCAACCCATGATCCAAGTAGGCTGGTAGATGACACGGTGCCATGGCACACTTTGGTCCCACAGGACTGTCTGGAAGCAGTTGAACCCGGTTCAGCAGAACTCCCTCTTAAACATCACAATCATTTCCTGAACCAGCTATTACAACCCACTTCCAGCAGCGAACTTCGCAAGCTGCACACCCTGCCACTCACTCCAGCTCCCTTAGGAGCCCTACAGCGCCTGTGGCTCTGCTTGTATGCGGCTCTGGAATACCTTCAGTGCTCAGTCCCCAACTCCGGCCTCCTCCTTAGAGCTGGTGGTTGTTGCACGTCTGCCAGCATGAATACCAGTGCCTTTTGGCTGAGGAAGAGGGGTCATACCAAGCCTGGGATTTCTGGAATACGTTACTAGGATTTCTACATTA
This sequence comes from Rhagologus leucostigma, assembly GCA_013397725.1. Lineage (NCBI taxonomy): Eukaryota > Metazoa > Chordata > Aves > Passeriformes > Rhagologus > Rhagologus leucostigma. Next base: position 1,306,314 of record VZTD01005399.1, on the reverse strand, counting down.
GCCTGATGAAGCTTCTGAATTTCCACCTTAGCCACTTTATATAACACAACAGAAAGTATATTAAAAGACAAGTTGCAAAGTGAACAGCTAAAATTCCTGGAGCACTGGAATTAAGCCTGCTTCTTCCACCTTAACTATATCCTTGAGTCTCTTCATTAGAATAAAATCTGTGGAATCACATCTAATTCTAATGTGAGGCCCCTTGCCTTGTTCTCAGTGTTGAATGGGCATTGCTAATCCATAAGACAAAATATTTCATATTTTATTTTCTCATCACTTTTTAATGCCATACTGTATTTCCTGTACAGCATTCAAACTCTACTCTGAAGACAGAATTGTTAATGTTTCCATAGACTTTCAAGCAGGTTTTTTTTTTTTCACTATAGTGACAGTGTGCTTTGTAACACATGTAAATTTATCTTCCTAACACCCGAGGAGACGGAGAACTATGTTCATCTCCACTTAACAGGTAGGCAACCGAGGCAGATACAAAATTAACCAAAAAGTCAGGGCTGGGTTTTAGCGCACATTTTAAGGAAGGGCCTGCATAAGGCACAGTTCTGCTCAAAGCTCAAGCTTCTGCCAGTCATCAGCCACAAAGAGAGTGACCAGTAGCAACAAGACCTTCCTCTCCTCTCCTCCCCAGTGGGATCAGCCCACCAAACTGCAGCAGCAAGCCTCATGGATATCCTGGCAGCAGAGAGACCTTGGCAGGCAGGTACTGCTCCAAGCCCCAGACCTGCATGCTAATCTCAATCTTCTTGCTTGGTAAACTTAATCCTACTCTTACAGCAACTGAAAAGGAAGATTCCTAATGGGAAAGGATGGGAAAACTTAACAATAAGTAGTTCCATCAATCCTTTTCTATACATAAAATTAATGATAATGAATTGTAAAATTATCAGAGAATGAAGCAATAATTCTATGAAATAGACTGCTAAAATAGACTCCAAAGGATTAACATCCACAGTAGATTATCCCCTCCATACTAAATTGGGTAATGGATTTCTCTGAATAGGATATTTCTTTATACCAGAAGCATGAGATACTCTTTTTAAAAAGATCTGTAATATCTTACTTTACATATGCCTTGTGTTTTCTTTTGCTACTTCCTTCTGTCATTTAGAAGTAGTGATCTTGACTGATGACACAAGTGCATATTCTTTTTGAGATATCCTGATATGATGGGGAGGAACACACAAGCCACACATGATCTTCTTTGGAAAGAAAGAGCAGAGGTCTCTGCATGAAAATTTCTGGTCACTAATGGAGTACGGTAGGACACAAGCAGGCAAAAATAGCAGTGTGGTTAAGATACTGGACTAAACTTGGAAGATATCTTCTGGTTCCTGGCTCTGCTGCAGACATCCTGTGTGTCCTTGGATAAATGCCTCTTGTGAGGCTAATTTCATTTATGTGCTCATGTACATAGTAATGAGCCTCATAAACAGCCTATAAATATAATCACTTGAAATAATTTTTAAGGTACAATCTCTTATACTCAGTGAGGGATTTCATATTCTCTTGGGAAATGAAAAAGTGTTTTCTAGGCTAAAGGCATGAGACTGGTTTGAAGCCATCTCTATTTCAGTGGCATCTGTGTGCACATTTAAATTTGGCACATGCAGACCATTACGATAAAAAAAATCTGTATTATTTGCGCTATTTCTCATTTTCTTTCTCAGACTGGGATTGTTCCTATTTATAGGAACTCAGACTGTAGGAAGCAAGGAGAGACACACGTATAGATGATGATATCTTTGAAATATGTACTGGCTCCGCGTCCTTTTTGTTCAAAATTCTTGGAAACATCCTGTAAAAATCTGTGCAGCGCACAACAGTTGTGATTATTCACATAGACCCCACTGTAAATCACAGACTCATACGTACATCTGAAAGTTACACATCTCCACACACACAATATGCGTAGATATACAACTCACAAGTAAATTTCTACAGGAAGGGTGGTCCTAGAGCAAAGGCAGATCTGCCAAATCTGCTAACCAGCATGATATTTCACCATTTGTCATGCAAGGTACTCCTTTACTGCTTCAGGGGTTTTTTTTTGGTGCTGTGGCAGCCTCTGCTACCAACATCCAGAAAGGCCAGGTAAAAAACTGCTGCTCACAGCAGGTCTGCATCAGGTGGGCAGCAATACACCATGGACCCTGAGACTAGCCAGCAAAGATAAACCATGTCAAGGTTAGACCACCATAGTGCTCCCAGCTTTGTTTCTGGATCCTTATTCAGCCACTTCCTTTTCAACAAGAAAAATCTCCTCCAACATAAATCTTTGCAGTTGTTGACCCTCTGTGGCTTAGATGAAGCATAAGGTATGAGGAAAAAGTAAATTATAATAGCAAAGTTTTTAAGTCTATGTCTAACATCCGCACCTACTGCCTATGATTTTGCAAAAAATAAAACTACCTGCTTTCCAAGGTAGACATGCCTTACTTGGGATAGGTCATTACAGAAACCTCTTTTTTATTATTATTTTTTTTTAATTTAACTTAATATATCCAGTTAAAAAGCTATGCACATGCAGTCATTTCTCTATGGATTATTCACAGGCAAAACAGAGTCCAAGTTTGAAAATTCACCCCATCAGGAATACATTTGCCATAAACCAAAGAGTTTAATAGTAGGAAAGTATAACTGAAGATACTCTTGATGATAAGCCAGGAACTAGTGTTCATTATTAATTTGTAAAGTAACTATTGTTTCTCTTAAATCTCTATACCATTCCTTGCATGAGGTTACTGTTTTCAAATAACTAGAAATGCCAATACCTTAATGAATCAGACTACTACAAAATAGTCTAAGATTGTTAGAATACCAAAAAACCCCACAATTCCAAATATAAAAAGGAGCAGACAGTAAGACAAAATCAAGAACACAAGCAAAAGAGACCTGCTGTCTCCAAATAAAAAGCATCAAGGTGCAATGCAGCTAGAAAACCTGTGACTGCAGGTTCTACAAGAGCTGATAATTCAAATGTGATCACTTACATACAATCTATAAAAGCAAGTGCAAAACTACTGTGATAGTTTGATAGTTACAGGGGTTTTTTATAGTTTTTTTCCTGGATCAGAGTCATCGTGTATTACAGTTACCCAAGTGAATTCAAGTTCATTTAAGGGCAAAGGTATGTTTCTGGAACTACTCCTGCTGTCTGATCTGTCAAAGAATTAACAGCCCTGGCAGTTTGGAACAGAAGCCTTACCAAGCAGGATCCTTTTGGAAGGGAAAGGAAAGAAGACATGAAATTAAGAACCAGTGCCTCTCTGGAATGGCCTGAGCTATTTGTTAAATGCCTCAGCACTGAGATGTCCCAGTAACAACAAGACCTGTGGCAAATCAAAAATCTTGACACTCCCAAGAATTTGTTAATTCTGTCAAGTAAGTTATACCTGGGGAGACAAAGTGAAGAAAGTGAGGATGTACTAATTGTCACATTGCAATATTATAACATTATTAACAACATTCATAATGCCATCAGATACCTTCCAAAAGAAGACTACTGATACAGCACAAAACTGCCCCTAATATTGGCTTATATTTTATTAAAGCTGAGGGTACAGTGACAGCTCAACAGTAAACTGTATGTAACAATTACTCAGTAACAGGTTGTATAGACGGCTTCAATAGTTTCTTGCTTGTATCCTTTTGGCATTTTTTTTCTCTCTTTTTTTTTTTTTGTCATGTAATGACAAGGACATTGCTCATGTTCACTGAAATACCTCCAACTATACAAGCTGCGATCAGGAACACATTTACCAGCATCTCACACTGCCCTTATACTGCTATTTTCTGTTTTTCAGGGAAATACATTCAAGACACACGCACAGAGTAAATCCAAAATGAGCCTTAAATAATCTTGTTCAGGGCAACAGAGAATAATGAGTGGGTCTTCAATGAGGGGCATAATTACAACAAGCTGTCAAAGGAAACTTTAAGAAGGTTTGGGGGCAGGGGGAATTAAAAGCTATTTACCTCTATCAAAGCAGAATGAATAAGGGTAATGAGTAATAACCCTGAGAAAATGACAACAAAGGGGAACAGTCTCAGCACCATGAGTGGGAAATTAATCAAGTTCCTCTTTTGTTAACAGGTGTTACACAATAAATTCCCTGTGTTCCTCCCTGAAAAAGCATCCTTAATACCAGAAAATAAAAAGTTCTAAGAAGTAAACAAAAAAACACGGTACCTTGTCCTTACAATATATCATTGGCAAAGGTCTCAAAGCACCTTTTAGTTCAATACGGTAAAAGAAATACCAAAGTGCAGTGTTTCATGGCATTTGGATTTAAAATTATGGGGAAAATCCAGTGTCCTAAATTAACAAGTAGGCAATGGATTCATGACTAGGAGATCCATTTGGACAACACCAAATGATTTTCAGGAAGCACAAGGTAGCAGCTAACAAAGCCCCAGAGTGCTTACTGGAGATAGGCAAGCTTGGATATCTTGATTACATCTACCACACCTCAGTCCCTTAAGCCAGGGAATACTTAGTTCAAGTCAGAGCAGCACAATGCAGTTGTGTAAACAGAGGACTGAAAATCAGGAAATCCTTAGTTCTAAAATGGGATCCAACTGTGCCCCTTTTTCCTGTCCACAAAAAAGTTAATGAAGCAGCCTAAGCAACCCGCCCTATCCTCCCTCCTGGACAGAAATAGGAGTGTGTAACTGCCACTCTCAGTGAAATGCTGGAAAAATTAACAGGGATGGATTGAGTAAGTTCACATCTTTAACATATTCTGAGGAAGCAAAAGGCTCCATAAGAATTAAATATTATTGAAATACTGAGTAGAAGATCTTTTCAAGGGGAAATTACTACATTTCCTTTCCTTATGTATCAATTACTCATTAATGCAGCAAAACAGAGAAAGATCAGATTTGGCAGTTCTCAAGGAATGGTTTTCACTCTTACATATGCTCTTGATTTGACACTACAAATAAAAATGTTATCCAGTGGACCCCAATCATCTTCCCAAACCACTCCCGAGGGCCACAATTTTAAGACTTTCTGTGTGAATTATGTTCTCTAATCTCCATTCCATCTTATTCTTATATACTTATATGTACTTGAGAAATAGCATGCGCAAAGATTGTTACTGCTGCTTCTTGTGAAAGTATCTGAGGACAATTATTTTAGATGCTTATTAATTTCAGAGATTTTGAAATATGCTTTGCACCTTCAGATTTATCTAAACTTCTAAAAAATCAATTTATATTTATTGAAATAAATATAAAAAACCTGAAAAAACAAAGGCCATTTCTAAGCAAAAAAAACCCCAATCCCAAGAGTATTAAATGTTCTGTATGTAAAAGCTAATGTGAATGCCCAGGAGATCTGTGTATTTTAATGAAAAGCTATGGAAAACACAGATGAAGGTATTATATCAGATCATGGAACTGTGAACTTAAAAAAAGTTCAGGAAGCAGAAACACAAGAGGGATAATGGCTAGGTCATTTTGCCCTTTATATCAAATGACATATTTACAAACTGCAGTACATTAAAGTTTAAAAAACCTCAATCAACCCAAAAAAAAGGAAAAAAAGATTAAAAGGAAAGAAAACCCACATAAATAAAAAACCCCAACCAACCAAAAAATAAACCAAATCCAAACAACATACCACCAGCTTTTCTTCACCTTTTGCACTTAGGCAACTGATGTAGTTTTGTTAAGGGATGTAGGTAGATGAATGGCACTAGGTAATATAAATGAGACCAGAATAGGAGGGCAGCATTTGGAAAAGATCCTCCAGAAAGAAATGAGCCATGTAGAGAAAACATGAGAACCCTTCTGCAGAATACAAGGCGTTAAATTGCTTTTGAGTTTTCCTCTTCTTTTAGAAGGTACATGAAAATAAAAAATGTTCTTCTAGTAAACATAAATAATTTCTTTAAAAGGACAATGATCCTGTACAAGCAATCTCAGTGTTTAAGTCCAAAGAGAAAGAAAGGGTTCTAGAAGGCACAAAGTCCAATTCACTCACCAGCCAGGCACTTTCTTCCTCCATCTGTTTTGGAGAATCTCCCCCTAAAAACTTTCATAGCTTTTTTATTATGTAGTTTTGCTTCATGTTGAACAAATACAATTAAAAGCAATGGCATATAAATGTGAGAGTCATGGGCCTTGGATAAGTCAGTGAACCTTACAGCATATTTGGCTCTTAAGCGAGATTTCACATGAACACACACAAGCTTTATATCATGTATTAAATTGTTTTGTTCAGAATAAGATAGGAAGGTTGATCCAATCACACTAAATCTGGAAGAACCAATTACGTCTGGAAGCGCACAAAAAGAAATCTCCTTTACTCAAACTACATGCTTAGAATGCATTCCAAACTTCCTGTGTGTCATTGGCCATGCCGAGCAGACAGGCCTATGATTTCTAATCTAATCAACCTCAGAGTGACTGTGAAACCAACAGCTGTGTCTGAGCAATTGGAAAAATAGATACAGAACAAAGGGGAAGACCATCTCATCTGGGCTTCTCCCTCAAGTGCATAAACTCAGCTTCAGTGGAAAGTATAAATATTTCATTCACTATTTTGTACTGTATTTCTCCTGAGATTTGTGCTCCAAATACTTTCTTTTAAAGGTGCATTAATGTCTTCTTTTAACAGCATCCCTTCTAAACTTTTCCCCTTGCTTAATGGGCCTGAAGGGATTAAACCCTTTGCCGAAAAATGCATCTGTTGTACATAACATCACAGTATTAGACTATCATAATACCAACTCATTTATTTTCATTTTGTGGAAGTATACCTTCCCTTGAGAACGATGCTACAGGGTATATTTCCTTCCTGATGCTTCCTTTCATGTCTTGTATGATGTTAAGGAGAAACACTTGTATTTAGACATCAGAAACCCAAGGCCCACTTTTTGCCTTGCATTTTGAGGCCACATTATGCCAGAAAGGTATCCAGGCTGGCCAGCAAAAAGCTCCAGAAATTCTGCCTGTCTCAGTGAACATGCAGTGTACACTCTTTGTGCTTGTCACAGTTCTGGACACTGACCAGACAGAACTGACTGAAATTTGCTTTTGACTTAGGTGACCTCCTTCCTGTGCATCAATTCGAGAAAACTGAGCTTAACATTTCAGTGAGGTCAGCTGTGGTCTAACTGCTCGAACACACACCGTAATAGTCAACACCATTTGTCTTGTATTGGGCAAGGCGTTGGCTACGCTCAGTTACAGCTTCCGTAGTCCTTTGGCTTCGCATCAAATAGGATTCCCTGCAAGTGCATCATAGTCTCCATCAAGACCAGGTCTCCAAAACAGCCTTGAAAGCACAAAATTAGAGGGACTACAGGTAAAAACTGGTAACTACTCTCAGTTACTTTGGTTACTTAGCTTTGGTAAACAGCAAAATTTATAGTTCACCTGAATGGAAAGATATTACTTCATCTGTAAACTAACTTCACTTTAATCCAGACAAAAAAGAAGTTGTGTATATTTTGTGTTAGAATCAAACATAAGATGAACATTTTCCTACTAGGTCAAGAGAGTAAAGACAAAATTAAGCAAAATTTTCTAGGGGCAGTTTTGAAGAAACCGTTTTTTGAACTGAATGGAGAAGGATGTTTAATTCTCTTAGCTAACACGATAGTGATCAGGAAGAAATACAGAGCCAATGCTTAATGGTTCAAATGGAGATGCTGGCAAGGAGCTGGTTTGGAAAGAGACAGATCTGCAGAGGTTTTGACTCAGTATTAATCCATGCTGAACTGAAAACCCTAAGTGCTGGAGAGCGAAAATGTACCAAATTTTCCTGACCGTTTCTTCATGCTAGCTTTTTTGCAGGATCCTACACTCTTCCAGGTTTAAAGGCAGTCATCAGTGTCACCTTAACAGAAAACTAAGATGTCTGGTAAATAACAAAGGCAGAGGATAGCGGGGTCAGTCAGAAAGTAGATTATGCAGCCTGCAGTATACTTGCAATGCGACAGACTTCCTCGAGTACACAAGTGAGTTAATCAATAGTTAGGATCTGTCTAAATGTGTAACAAGCTTTACCTTTTGAGAACTCATATTATCCAAGAGGGGGGTTAATGAACATTAGCACAAAACAGAACCATGGTTGCAAAATCCTAAAATGACAAGGAGAGGAAAATAACACCAACTTGGAATCACTGCAGGCTTAGCAACTGAATAATGCTGAGAAGGGCACAGTCCCTGTTGAGTGAAACTAGAGATGAATTCAAGCCACACAAATTCCAGCTCAATTTCAGACTTGCCATTATTTTTGCAACCCTGCATAAATCAGAAATCTTCTGCGACTGGACTGCCCCTGCTGTCCTTTTTCTCAGTGCAAACAGTGGAACAGTCTAATGCACAAGTCTAATTACCAAGGAAGAAAAGGCTGCTTCTTACCCCTTTCCATGACTTTCCTGTTTCCTGTAAAGCTTTCCCTATTAGCCAGAAAATGTAAATGCATTTGACTTCCATACTGCAGCAATGTATGGTTGCATAATCTTTCAGTCTGGTCAGCCTTCCCAGTTGTCTTTCATCTTCCCTGCATAGCATCTGTTTTTCAAAGACAACAGATTCTCCGCTGTTGTCCTGGGACAACGCTGGGACATCTTCCCTGAGGAAGACATTTTGTTGCTGTTTTGCTTTGTGTAAATTAGCAGCGACATCTTCTGAGATTTTTGCTAAACCTTTGGGGCTGTTTTTCTTTTATAAGGTGTCTGACTAAAGTGTCAGCTGTGTTTTCACACTGGACAGCCAACACATACTGTTTTGTTGGTGCTTTCATTATGCTGAACTATGTAAAAACCAGTGTACAGTGTGAAAGGCAGAGCATAACAGAACTGTATTATTAGCATCAGCCTCTGAAGCATTTTCATGTCCATTTATCTCAGAATATAGATAGAATACCTTAGTCAGGGTGGCAGCTGTTACTAGATTACTCCTTTCCGTATCACCATTACATGTGCACAAAAATACACAGCCCTATTGTGAGACTTTGTGGTCTGTTTTACTTTACCCTCAGCTGATAGTTCTCATTTATTTCTTGACATCATAGTATATATAATGTGGAAGCTCCTGAGACTAAGAACTTTACTAGGACATAAAAATTGACTGGTTTTGGTTCTTCCTCCATTATGGAGAAATGTTCAATTATAAATCCCCCAAAGATACCAAATCTTTAACGTTTGGCATCTTGGCACTTTTAGAAAATTAACCCATTTTGAATTGTCTCTTGTTAAGCACTGAGGATCAAATTTGCTTATCAGATCAGTTTTAAAACTATGGACACATCCTTCTCTCTCTCTCTTTCTCTCTCTCAAATTTCTTTTACATCCATAGAGCTATTCACACTTCTAATAAATCTGAGATGGATCCAAGACTATATTGATCTTCAGACATTGGCTGTGTATATTAATCTCCACTGTTTTTCTCAGAGTGTACTTCACTCATTGACAAGGTAATTGGACCGCTGGGTAGGTATAACGCTACAACCACAACTGTTTCCACAGAAAGCCCCTTTCTGATTGCATTTTAAGTTACTTTTCCCCAAGTCTCTCTCATCAATAAATGTTAACATTTTTGCAGCAATAGAGGATTATCTGAACCACGTAGAAAAGGAATATATGAAATTACCAGGCACTTGTAATGGCTGGCCAGAAAGGTTATAAAAGCAATAAGCACCTGAGTCAGGTAAAAGGTTTGAATATGTGTGTAATACGGGAATATTCACGTAAGTACTCTGTCTAGTCAAATCTGAAATAAACACCACCATTCAGGTTGCGTTTCGACTTGTCACACTGATCAAAACAGAAGATGTGCATGCGAACTAAAAATTAAGAAGGAAAGAAAAAGAGCTCAGGCAGTAATATGTCGTTCATCTTTCAAGTGAGGAAATAAGGACTCTGCCTGTGTGCCTTTCTGTGGGATGAAGGCCACAGCTTTTGTGAAACACAGGCAAAGGTAAGACTGGAAGTTAGATTTGGTTTCTTATCGCTTAAGATGGCACATAACAACAGCTATCCTAAGGATTTCTAACAGGAAACAAAGGCAGAAAACTCTCCAAAGATTTCAAGGTAACACAGAAGCTAAAGTTGAAAAGACTGCATCAGAATTGGGTCAGTCAGACTAGCATCCCTCTCACTGCAGGCACAGTATTAGCCCCATTTCCTTCTCACCAAAAAGTCAGAAATCACCAGGTGGTTATGTATGCCACGCTTCGACAGGAAGATCATTTCATTATACTGCTAGGGTCAAATTCTGAACTCAGACGTATTAATACAGAGCTACTTCATCAAAAGCAGAAGAGCTGCTTCAAATTATTAAGTAAAAGAGAAATTCCAAACTTCACCTGGATATAAGGAGACCATTATTTTAATTTTCTGCATGTGTACACAACTATGTTAAGAGGCCAAGTATAACCTTAAATTCAAGGAGACCTCAACATGCTTACAGCCCATAAAACAGAAACTCGGCCTTCCTACATCCTCCTCTGTTCTCCTATCAGATCCTTGCCTGATTTCCCAACTCATGACCATTGCTCTCCAAACCCTCTCCCTCCCAACCCACTTATAAGCACTGAGATAGCAGGAGCTGGAGTCTGAAACAAAATCCCACAAGCCTGCCTCATGCAAGGTGAAGTCAGATGCGGAGCAGCCAGATCTTGCTAAATTCTTTCTGGCTGCCTTGCACAGCAGCATCAAAGTGCAAACCAGCTGACTGACAGTGACTGACTCCTGCCTCATGCATAGATTGGTCAAATTTAGGCAATAAATAATAAGGGCAATATATCTATATTGTAGGAAAGTTTCCTTGGAAAAAGGATTCTCTTAACACTTAGTAATATGGCAGAATTGAGAACCTGTGTGTCCTTCTAATTCAGATTTTAAATCTTTAGCTTCCATTTTGGAGAAGCTGCATGACGTAAATCCCCATCTCCCCTTCCACAGTTTTAAATCAATAAATTCACAGAAATCTGATCACCTATGAACACATAGTTTCCATCTTTCCTCCTAGTTAGCTGGTAAAGTAACCAGTTCTTCTCAGACAGAGTATTTCATGTTCCTCAACTACTCCCATTGCTCTTGTCCCTAAGAAACTTCATGAAGAAGAATTTGCTTAGAAACGGTCGTTTAAATTGACCACCAAGAATAATGCAGTTTTCATCTTTCCTGAAGATAGTAATTGATTTTATTTAATCACAAATTTGACGCAATCTATATTTCTGTGTAGGCAACCTTCTATACAACTCTCCAAACAATCTCTTTTCAAAAAAATCTTGTATTTGCAATACCTAAGGATCATAACAAACTTTGAAGTGATTTAACAGCAGATGTCCACCAGCCAAAAAAAATCATTTGAAACTTCAGAAAATATAGAAATTAATTGTTTCTTTTAGCTGATTATAAGCTTATAGCTAAGATTATACAAAACAAACTTTAATTATTGCTAAAGAGCAATGAGTATAAATTCAAGCTGTGTCTCACAGAAAAAAAATTAAACAGTCTATAAACAGTATCTCAAGATAAAATGCACTAGCTCCACTGTGCTAAAAATAAATGATCCTGCTATTATTCTAGTGAAGTATTTTATTAAATGTCCTAAAGTACGATCCAAGGCTCTAGGATTCACCCCCACCCAGCACAGCTGGTTAGAAGGAGAGGAGAGACAGCTCACAACTACACATTTACCAGAAGAAATCCCACATTTTACTTGTGAAAACAGACAAAATAGTTCTCTGTGCTGTGTGATAACACATCCTCTGCCCATTTTTACAGCAGTCAGACCATTGCAAAATATCCAAAATACCTGACTTCCAATTCAGGCAACAGGTTTAAACCCACCAAAATATTAATTGTTTCTTCTCAGCAAGCATAAATAAGTATTGCTAGAAGATAGCAAATAGACCAAAAGCATGAGAAATTAGAAAAATTTTCAGGCCGTTAACAGTTACCAAATACTCTGATTTACATGTAATTGGGATAAGGAAGTCAGACACTGCCAAAGGTTGAAAACTATTTTACTGGAAATGTCACTCCATAGGTCCTATTAATAGCCTGTCCTTCACCTCTGGCCTGGCCTGAGCCTGTCTCAGTGTTCCTGCATATCTACAAGCACGGCCAAGAACTTCTCTCTATGGCACCTGGATCGGGTCATTATGATTGAACTGACCTTGCTTGCTCCTGAAGCCCCAGGATGTCCAGGTATGCACATTTCAAATTGCGAAGAGAGCTAACCAATGGAGTAGTGAACAGTCAGCATTTTGGAACTGATGGAAATACAGAACTTGCCAGTGTCCAGGAAAGAAAGATTATTATCTGCCAAGCATCAAAATTATGATCAGAATATAAGGCCTGTTTTGGAAAGTAATTTAACCAAAATTTGGCCCATATAAAGTAACTGTAATCTATAACTAAGAGAAACGGTGAGTATAATTTATTTTATATATAATTCTAATTGTGACATTTATTAATGATTTTCCCTACAATTTAAATTTTAAAAATTGTTTTCTTTTACATACCTACCAGCACAGACAGTTGTCCACCTCACAAAATATTACACTGCTCCAAAAAGAAAGAGAAGGAAGATAACAGATATACTGGAAAATGTTTACTTAACGTGACAGTGCTCTTCATACTTTGACAACTCAGTCAGGGGTTCTGATGACATAATCAAAATTAGACGTAATTTCTGTTCAAAAACTAGGGACTTTGCTATATTTCAATTTTATTCAGAAAATAACAAGGGAAAAGACAGGTTTTTAAAAAACTATATCAAAATCTACTTTCTTTTTTTTTTCCGAACAATGTCTTCTCAGATTTCAAGCTATTTGTCAACACCTGTGAAGGCGGTTGTATGTAACCCCAACAGTTATTGAAGACTCATGAAATACTTCTCTGGGAAAATACAGAAATATTTTCAGTTCAAGTGTTTGTTCAGATGAGAGGTTTCAAGATAGTTGGCAGCACTTCAGTAAAACCTCAGAAAGCACTTGAGCGCTTCTACCATCTTAGCTACCCAACTCTTAACCCTTCAGCCCACATGTATCTTGACTTCAGTTTTGGTACAACCCATGGGTATTACAGCTTTTAGTCCTTGGGGCAGTCTCTCTTCCACTTCAAACGCTACAGGAAAAAGTGGCATCTGAACACAGGCAAGGGAACAATGTCACTTCTGCCAGAAACAACAGTAATCTCTTTCTAAGGAGATCCTCACTCTCACATGCAACAATTAAGTATTCTTTCTCATTTTGTACCAGTAAGTCAAATCCCACTTGGAATTCTAAGCTCAATCTCCACTAACTGTGTATTAAATACATTTTTCTCAGACTGTCCCTCCCAGGAACCGCCTGAGGGAGGAGTTCTCCACAAAAACCATTGAGAACAATTGTTTTTCCTATTTTTCCTTAGAACTGCTGCAATTCCTCCAGAAACACTGGTAGTTTAAAAAGAAACAACACTTCTGCCTCAGAAAGCACGTCAGCTGCAAGCTCTTGGAGGCTAGGAGAGCAGCAGTGTTCAGCCCTGGAAGTCTGCCCTGGTCCATACTTCGTCTTAAGACAACTGTATTGTTGTTGGGCACTGGTGAGAAGAGGTAATTGGGTAAGACAGATCTTTGTTTTGCTCATCTTACATTCCCGTGCCTGTTGCCTGTAACCAGTTGCCTGTAACCTCAACCAACACGACTGCGCGGCTTCTTTGCACTACTTCTCTAGTCCTGCCTGCGTGCTGCCTTTACTGCCAGCCCCTCATTTCCTTGTGGCCAGCACGGCCTCTTTTGCTCTTTTCTAGTTCAGCCTGGCAAGTCCAGCTCTGAATTTATGAAAACAAAACACAGCAGTAGCCTCAGGGTAATTTCTCAACAGATAAGCATGCTATCTTCGAGGTAATATTTTGAGATACAGCCACAATCTTCTTTGCGAATCTCAAACTTTTGGAGAGAACTGGGAAGTCCAAGCACAGGGAACAACAGACAAAGCCACCGCAGCAGCAAACGAGTTATTCCTGTCCCTTCACCGGCAGAAACTTCCCATCCTGTCCAAATTACCCAAGCCAAATCCACATACCCTCAGCTCTGCACTTTGAAGAACGTCGTGGGAAAAAGCTTCAAGGTGGAAAGAAAAAGTCTGAAGCATAAACTGGCAGATCCATACTACTTGCATGAAAGTGAAGGCTAGAAAAAATGTTAATGTACATATTTGGGGAGTTATATGAGAGACCATTATTTTAAAAGCTGGTTAAAACTGTTACTCTGTCATGGCATTACTATTGAACAGCAGACAAAACTAAGGTTACTTTTTTGAACTCTCCTTCACAAAACAAAAATTCTTCACTTTTTTTTTCAAGTGTCCTATGTCTAATAGAAATTCAGGAAGATAATTTGCTGGTTTTAGGATAGTAAACCACTGTCATAAACATTTAGAAATACCTTAAATTTCCCATGGCATCAAATTCTCAGGGCTATTCCCTTTACCTGTTTACTTAGATTTGAAACTACAGTTGTGCTGGTGAGTGGCTTATGTAGATGTCTCAGTTTGCTGCATATTTACAGCAAATAGAGCTCAAATCGAAAGGGCTTCTCCTTCTGCACCCTGAAATTAATCCTGATAGATGACTATGGCTCATTATAAGTAGTTGAAAAAACAAAATCAAACAAAAAACCTCATCACCCTCCCAAGTACGGCATCTCCTTCTTGTATAGCAGGATGTCCACATATGCAGGTAAAGGTGGCTCTTCAGCTGGAAGGAACTGTCATATTAATGGAAAACGGAAATTTGCTGTTTAAATCTGCAGCTGATTTCTACATCATCTGAAACATTACAAATTGCATTTCTCATTATGAAGAAAAACAAAATCATCTGGGAAATTAGTTTTACTTCTCACCTTCTTTGTGTTAAAAGCAGAATATAAAAGTCCGAATTGAAAAACAGGAATAATTGACACACTATTCCCCCAGCGAAGGGTTATTATGGGAACACATAAAACTGGGCAAGTATTCTAAATTCATCCTATAAAAAGAAAGGAAGAAACCTTTTTGTTTGTTTGTTTAATGCAGGTATAAAATAAAAATCTTTCTGTCCTACAGACTACAGACTTGAAAAGACACTCTAAAATGTTCTGCTAAGATCTCACTTATCATCAGTGCTGAATTCAAATGAGTTTCAAACATACTGAACTATCACTTTGCAACATATTACTTACCCAGGATTACTTTAATTTTCATCCAGTGATACTAAAAATTCAGCTCTCCTCCTCTGCCACATCGTTGTATACATAATGAACTTTATGATTTCTTACAGGCACAATCTATTGCTTTTGGTTTGACTTTCAGGTAGTTTTCCCCAAGTTATTTTTCAGCAATTGAAGGAAGTCTAAATAAAAGAACTTTCCTGATGAGATTTGTCATCTTATTTTATTACAAGACAGGATACTTGGGTTTTTAGAAGATTAATGTTTTGAATAGATCTTTGCAGAGCATACGTTTCAGAAGCACTCATCCTGATGTCACCTCTAACATGTCCAACATCACTCTTTTGGAATTAAGAAACAAACAAACAAAGAAAAAAAACCAAAAGCCCTGTGTAACTTCTCTTAGTAATAGATCAAATTTGTGGAGGCTTCCACAGGTCTATGGAAAAAATACTTCACCGACCACGTCAGATTTCATTCGATTTTGGACTTTGTACTTTGACTTTCAAAGTGAGAGATCAAAGATGCTGGGGGAAAAGATATCCCAAATGCTGCAGGGTGATCCATGTGGGGAGCCACCCTCATCTCTACCTCAGGCAATCGTCTCTATGCACTTGGTTTAATGCTGTCTTTGAGCTGACAATAGTTTCAAAACACCAGGATGGCTAATGGCAAGTCCTAGTGCATCATTCTGCTTAGGGGGTAAAATGCTGCAGAAAAAAAAATGGGTGATTAATACCTTCTGGTCCATTTAGTGAGGTGGTAAGTAAGAAGGACCATGAGCACCAATCCCAGTAATGCACCTCATCTAATTTCACTCCACTTTAGTTCTCCTAAACGGTAAAGGAAATGTTCCCCCATTGAAATACTGAGGTTAACTGCTAATACTTCTCGGATGCTATGGAATCCTTTTATTAATTAATATGAAAAATAGAGTCAACCAAAGTGTAGGGGAACATCACATTTCCTAGGTCTAGAGCCTGGGCTTCTTTCAACAGCCTGTGTTGCCTCGAAAAGGACAAAAGCAATTTTCAAACAAAAACGGTAAAAATGTATCTTCAGCAACTATCAAAATAATTTCTAAAAATTAACCCCAAAAAAAAAAAAACCCAAACCCAAAAACTGTTAAAGTAAGTGAAAGAAAACAGCAAAAGTATTTCCATGAGACAGAGCCAGGTGCTGAGAGAAGAGCTGAGGGACGAATTCCAGCTTTGCACAGCTCTGTAAGTGGGTGGCTGTATTAAATATACTTTATTTCTTTATTCCAGCATTTTTAAACATTCTGAACACTTCTAACAAAATAGTTGGAAATAAGAACTATCCAAAATTGACAGAACAAATGTAAGCAAGAGCAACCATACAAGCAATTATATAAAATGTATCTAGGGAATTTCCCTCCATCAACTGAGAAAACAACTCCGAAGAAAATCATATGCGGATGGAGTATAGCAGGAAAATATTTTAACTGTTGCATCAACAGTGAAAGCATGAGGATTTTTCTTAGATGCCATTTCTTAGAGAGCATGCATTTGTCTTCTTCACCAACTGCAGGAATACCGTTATTTTTACATTCATGTAATTTAAGAGAAGATACAGATGTGGAAGGTGAATTTTCTAACCACACTGAGAAATATTCCAAACATTACTACTTGTGCATTCTGGAAGTGATGCAGCAGAGTACTATCAAGGTAGTCTCTTAAAATGAATAGTGTGACTACCTCAATCCCCACCCATCCTGGAAAGTTAGTTTACTATCATGCAGTACTGCAGGAAAATTATTGTTCTGTTACAATTTTATTTATAAACTTCATTTAATAAAATACTACCAGGCTAAAGAATCTTTTCTCCAAACTTTTAGATTTAGATTGACCTATAATTAAAATGAATCATTTGTAGGATTTAATTTACTGAGATTTGCAGTCCTTTAAGGATTTCTCAAAATATTCAGTGATGTTAATGTCTACAGTAATTAATCTCAGGAAGGCTCCTTTTTGTTCTTGGGGTTTGGGGTTTTGTTTTGTCTCCTTGGGTTCATTTGCTTTTACTACTGCATAGCACTCTCCCCTTCGATGCACAAAATACATGCCAGCAAAGTGACTAGCCAAAAATAAGTTCATTTGCAGGAGTACAACTCCCATTTGCAGGTTCTGGTCTTTGGATTTTTCATGCTTTGCTGAGCACTTCATTTGGGTTGGCAGATCTGGTGAGTCATATGGTGACAATTCTCATTTTCTGCAGCAGCTGAAATGTCCACTCATGGCATCACTGACAGCTAAAATTAGATATTTGGCAAAGCAGTCCTAGGAACTAAGGGCTTGATCAATCAAGTTGCTTAATTATAGCTGCCTAGTGCCATTTGAGATGCCCTGGAGTACCCCCAGCAACCACAGAGACCTGGCAGGTATCACACAAAATCTACAGGAGACCTGTGGTCCTCCAAAGCTGGAGCTGTAGGCAAGGAAGGATAACCCCACGACATTTCAAAGGGCACAGGACCTTTTGCTTAGGCTCATTTAGGAACTGAACACTATGTGCTTGCCACTGGGATATTGAAGAGATCAATTCTCCTGTCTTAGCTTGTTCTTGCATCATATTCCATCTCTTTGCAGGCGGGTGCATGAACTCTCAGTGTTGCTCTGTGCCTGCTCTCTGGCACAGAGCACAAGGAATGAAAAATATGAAAATAGGTCAGAGCAAGCGTTAATTTTGGTGGGGTGAAAGGGTTGGTAGAGAACCTCTTCCAGGGAATGGAAGGGAGGGCTTGCATGCTTTCTCCATATTCATCTCATCACTGTTCGCTCAGAGGCAAAAAAGAGATCTGCTTAAGGAATTGTTCATGCTAGCTCCTATTGTGTCATGGGTTTTCCTTGGAGGTGTCCAAAGCAGAATCCAGTCTTGCTTAATTTGTGAAATTTGACATGATTTCAGACTGGGGTTGATAAGGTTTATGTTTAGGGAGTCTTGATGGCATCTCTAAAGATTATAATTCTTCATCCACCTCTCTTTTCTGACAAGATTGTATAAAAGTAGAATAAAAAATTGCTTTATTCTTCTTTTCCACATTAAGCAGGAAATGGCTTTCTTGAGAGCATGTATTTGCACTGGACTCTAGAAAACAGACCCCTGCGGAGCATGAAATGACACTGGGGAATATATTTTCCTTGACAGACTGGGCATTTTTCATCTAAGGCAGCCCTCTACCATTCCCTCCCCTTTTTATTTTTAACATAGTTATGCAGTACCTTATATCAGCACTCATTCTTATATTCTCCTTAAAAAGAAACTGAGCACCAACAGTACAGAGGGACAAATAATGCTTATCATAATAAAAGTATTATGGTCTCAAGGAACCAAGCACTATTTGGAAAATGGTATGAAAAATACAATACTCATGTAGTTTCCCAATGCCCAAAATTTCAAATTTATTCATGAAGGTGTAAAATATTTCCTAGAAACCTGCCGAAATTACATGAAATCTAATAGTTTGATGCCCAAGGCAGGGCTAATAACCCTTCCCTGCTTCAGCCCAACAATTCAACTGCCTGAAAAAACAATACTCAACAACTACCACAGCTCAAGTGTCTCCTGAATATTAGATCCTTTTCTCCAACAAAATAAACCTCATCGAGGCCAATATTGATTCTGACTGGCATATATTTCTGTTCAGATCAGCAGTTTGCTTTTTTTTTTTTAAATCTGGATCAATGTACATTGGTCTTACACTTTTCTGATAGGGAAACTGCTTCTAAACCCCTCTGCTTTCTGCATTAACTTGATCTGTTCAGCCGCACAATAGATTGGTTAAGACGATTATTCGTGATATGACTGAAGTTATTCACTCACCATCATTATCAAATAGTGCATTCAGAGCACGAGCTAGAAATAGCACGCTTAAAGAGTGGCCAAAATAGAACAAATGTTTAAAACTAGTGTGTCGTTAATGAACAAGGATATTCATTGAAGTACTTCTCAGTCAGAAATGGAGATAAAAAGCTTGCTGTTGAGCAAATATCCTTTAAGATATTTCAGGAGTCAGTGTAGATTGGTGGTGGCATGAGAGTCATGCCAAGAGTCCCTGGTAGTTGGTGACTTCTGTGGGGTGAATTGTCACCACATGGCATAGCCTCACAGGCCTAAATGCCCCCTTGCTCTTGCTTCCATAGAGAAGCCCAGAGGTTGTGAAGTCTCCCTCACTGGAGATATTCAAGAACCATCTGGTCACAATCCTGTGCCGTGTGCTCTGGGATGGCCCTGCTCGAGCAAGGAGGTTGGACCAGACGACCCCACTGTGGTCCCCTCCAACCTGACCCATTCTGTGATTCTGTGAAGTCTGGGAAGCACAGTTACTAAGGCATAGACTGAATGAATACACCCAGAGGTGTTTTGTTAGAGTTGGTTTGGTCTCATTTTAGCGTGTAAAAGCTTACACACTCATTTTAGTCGCTAAAATTTTTGGTGTCTAAAAGTTTGAACCATTTTATTTTCTGTACCCCGTTAGTCATGTTTTTATGAAAACAGGGTCCAAGAAAATATCTTCAGCTTGACTGAAAAGCACATCACAAATTTATGTCATCTTAATATTAAACCAAGGAAACTTTGTTTCAATATTAGAAAATGGTAAAGTATAGAAATATAAATATATTGATACTCTATTTAATAACTATCCAACATTTAGCAGTCTCAAATAGTTTGAAGTAATTCTAGATAGAAGGGATAAGATCCGGAGAATTAAAAATACAGGTTGTCCTATTAGACAAGATTTTGAACAGATTTTAACAAATTACATTTGGATTAAGAAGATTACGTATTAATTTATTTATGCCTTATGCTTCAGCTGGGGTCTTAAATCTGTCATAATGCTACAGAGAAGAAAAATATTTTAAGATGGATAGAGACAGGACAGTTAGGAGAGAAAATGAAAAGTTTATGAACTGATCTCATATTCCTACACTGAAAGAAAAAAAATACGCACTTCTTATTAAAACCCTGTGGCACCTTGATGCAACTATCACTTGAGTAGCATCTGGCAGTGTCAGGTAGATTTTCTTGAAGACTCAGATCTTTTGGCTTCTAAAATAGTAACAAATAACCCAAACCAGTCTTTTTTTTTCTGAATCACCATAGCAGGTTTAAGCAATCTGTACAGGGAAACAGATTTTTCAAGAATTTTTTATGCATGACACTAGAGAAATGATGCGGCATCTGAATCACTAATATAAATCTGGTGAAAAGGTTGCTTTATTTGCTGTGTGTATTGTTTAAAAGTAAACACACAAAGAATTTGACAATTTGAATCTTCTGTTCATCTGGGAAACTGTACATCTATTCCTTATACTTAGAGAGAGATTTCCTGTCAGCATTCATGAATTTCTCTCTTGACCCTGAGCAGCAAGAGAAGCAGCCTGAGATATATTGCAAAGGCAAATGTTTAAAGTTTATATCAATATACACATGGGACAAAGGTAATTTACTCAGTGAAGGAAGAACCCCCTGCTACATTTAATCATGCTCAAGTACATGGGAAAGTGCCCTTACGGCTGTTGTTTCTCTCTGCCTTTTTAACCCAACTACTGAGGAGCCCTTTTTTTCTCATGAAACACCTTAAACCCAAAGCCTAATTAAACTAGTAAAACAGCACTAAACCTGGTGGGAAGACTTATCTCCAGTCACTACAGTTTGCAATTAGATTTTGGGTGAGGGTACAGGAAATCAATGTTATGTCCACCCCTTAATGAGAACATAAACACTTCCATATTAAAAGATTATTTTCTTAAAATCCCCACAGGTAGGCAGGGGATTCTTTCACCTGTGAAAGAACAAAACATGGCAAAGAAAATAGTGCGAAGCAAAACAAAAAAATCTCTTTGCCTCACGTGAAAAAGGTATTTTCCTTTCTCCCACGATCTCAAGAAAAGCCAGACGAGGACAGAACAAAACAGTACATATATACATGTGGTCAAAGCAACAAGGTCAGGGCGAAACTCAGAGCCATTTTGCCTCTTTTTGGAATCACCAAAACCAGGCTTGTTTCAGTGTACTGATACAACAGATAATAAAGACACAAAGACAAAGAAGTCCATGTTGACATCAAACACCTTCCATCTACTCTTGATCATCAATGAATACAAACAGGAATGTCTTGGTTGAGGCCAGTGGGACTTCATCACCTCTGATCATGTGAGAGCTTGGCTGATGGTATTCTTTACACAGAAAGAGCAAGTGTGTACTTTGGGGCTTTTAAAGACGGAAAAGCCAAAGTGAAATATCTGTGGGAGACATTCTGCAGAGCAAAAGAGACTGGAATCTGCATTATAAATGTCCAATATATCAGCAAGGAGTCTCATGCTCAGCTGCAGATCTGCTGATACCAGTGCCATCACTGAACATCACTGTAGTTAAGCACTTCATTGAAGAAATCTTCCCTTCCTCATGAAATTTGATAATTGTATAAAGCAAGAAAAAAGCTTCTCCTTACAGCATGTAATTCGCACAGAATGACTCTCAGGTTTCTCCCCCACTTCCCTGTTTGGACCAGCAACTCATCCCTTTGTGATCACTAGCCTTGTTTACATCTGCTTTTCAATTCCATTTTTAAAACAGAATGAAGTATTTTCGTTTTGGATGTAGAAAAAAATTTTTATATGGTTTTATTCTTCCAGACATATGACTTCTAAAAATGTATAGGATTGGTTTAAAAAGCATTTTATGAGTGGGAATGGTATCTCTGCTGGGTCCTGAGTTTTCTTGGGGGGTTTTGGCAAGTGAGGGGCAGGATTGGGTTTTCTAGGACAAATTTAAATACGGAGAAGTCCTTAAGAATGTTATAGCTAACAATGTAAGATCACTTTCACTGAAAGAGATTGTATTCGGGTTTTTTCCCTTCTTTTTTATATTTGACATGTTGTTTACAGATAGTTTAGCTGTTTCCCCCAAAACATAATTTGATTGCCATTTTTCTTTCTGTGTGGGTTTATCCTTCCTTTTCCAAGGAAAAAATCTTTACACTTCCCCCCCTTCTTTTTTGTCTTAAATAAGGAAAAATATTTTCAATCATGACAGTTACTCTCTCCAGAGGGATCACCACCAACACAGATAATCTTAATGAGGTTAACAAGACTAGAAAAAGGTGTTTATTCACATGGAACATCTTACAATAAAATATCAAAATTGGATGTAGTCATTCAAATAATTTAATTTATTTTTAGTCAGTTAACAAGATTTCAATGCTGGTTGCCCTTTAAAAAGCAACAAGAAGCCATGCAACTTTGCCATCAAAAAAGCACTAACATGCTTAGCTTTCTTTTATTAATGTTATGTGAATTTTTTTGTTGTTGTTTTCTGCTTCACTAACATTTCAAGAGAAACAAAGTGCTTGTCATGTGGTACACTCAGTCCTGGAACAGCAGTACAGCTGTTTATTCCCAGATTCTGAGCACTTTTTTAGACCTACACAGCAGCCTGTATTTTCTCCGAAGGGAATTATACATCTTACCATAAGCAGATACAGTTTCCATAGTCAGTTTGCCTACTGTACGATACTTGGCTGTAAGAACAATGAATTGAATGCATGTCGTCTTTCTATTGCCCCTTTCACCTTGAATTAACTCCTCTGGTAAAAAAAGGGGTGGGGAGGGGTATGGAGTGGGGTGTGGAGGGGGACCAAAAAAAGTCATGGCAGAGAATCACAAAATTACTCCATTTTGCGTTTCAGAAAAGTCAGAATGACCAAACTTCTGCTTCAGACACCCTCTACTGGAAAGCACCAAGTTTATCCCTCTGCTCCTGATGTAACTGAGCATGCGTGAGCAAGTGGGGAAGCACGAACATTTAACTGACAGGAAAGACTGGTATCTATTCCATAGACCATTCCTGCATTTTGTGGGAGGAAAAGATTTGATGAGTCAGTGCATCTGACTTTTTTGACTGTGAAGGAGCAAAAAGTACTCTATTCAAAATTACACGTTAACATCCCTTTAGCATCACACCAGACCTCACAGGTTTCTCTGGAAGGGTGCAAGTGCCATAAACCTCCAAGTACCAGCAAGTAAAAATAGGGACTGAAATGAAAAGACTTTTCTATGATACACACAAGCAGTAACAAGACTTAACTGCCCCACAGGTGGGAAAAAATTTCTTGAAACTTCAATTAAATATCTTTAAAATAAATCTGTTCATTTTGTGTAATTCTCAAGCAACAAGTATGATGGGACAAAGCTGCTCTGCAGTTCTGCATGACCACAGCTAGAAACTGTTTGTTTACCCAATGCAGAATTTTGTTCTGTAAGCAGATCTCTTCTATCATTAAGTTATTAGTTATCTATTGAATATGTTCACTCTGGGCTGAAGCCTCTATGCAGCCCGAGTATCTCAACTCAGTGGTGGGCAGGTTTGCTCTTGAAGGAAAAGGTGAGAACTTTCATTCTTCAGAAACAGATTCTGAGCTACACTTTTGACATCTTGGTCCCCATTTTGATCACGATGAAAGAAAAAAAAAATTATCTAAGAAATGATGGATCTACTACCACTGCTTCAAAACCTACATCCCAACCAACTAGTTGGAGAATGCTAACACATCCTTTTCCTCACACAGCAGTGCCAAGAGATTTTGTCCTTGAAAGACTGAAAAGGCAATTCTATTGAGCTTCAATATATAATTAATTATTTCACTTTCCAACTCCCAATGTTAAGATAAACAGGTTGACTTGGTACCAAGCATTGTTCATCATATGCTCTCCTTTACCACGCTAGAGCTTTCACAGTTCTGTTTGTCTTGCATAATGTGCCGTACGTGGGGCACTGAAAATCACATTCTTTTCTAAGAGACCATGCTGAATTACTATTTCTTTCCCAAGACTCAGAGGTGAATAATTGCACCTGTCCTCCTTAAGCAGACAAAAGACATTAAGTTGCAGCCAAATGGAAAGAAAGATTTAAAAAGAAAATCACTTTATAGTTTGGCAAGAAAACAACTCAATCCAACCTTTCACCCAGCTGTATCCAATATGAGGATTTCTGCGAGCACGGCTTCTGAAGAAAATGAAGCCTTCGAAGAGAGACTACCCTGATAACAAAGCAAAAATTGAGATGCTTTCTAGAAATTTAAAAGATCCTACTTTTAAAATAAATCATTGACAATACAAAAAAAAACCCAAACAGCTACACATCTAAGTGTTTGTGGGCAAGTGTTCTCATTTACATGATACAAACAAAGAAACAAAGTAAGATAGGGAAACAAATAAAACCACACAGCTTTTCCAAGACCACACAGGGATGCAGCAGTCGAACCTAGCACAGAGCAGAAGTGAATATGCTGGAACTTTTTGACAACCTTGACACTGTGTCACAGACTCATGAAACCCATTTAGGTTGGAAAAGACCTTTAAGACAGAGTCCAACAGTAAAAACTTTGCGACCATGCTGAACAGAAAGGCTGAGTTTTGCTCTCCCTGACTGCAAGCACCTGGCAGAGAGATCTGCAGCAGCTCTGGTTTCAGCAGAGCAAGCCATGCTGGCAGGCATCCAGGGACAGGTCACCAGGGCAGAAGGACAGAGCCTCAACAGAGCATTTGCCTTTGGTGCCAGGAAATTCCTAGCACCTGACCATGCCAGAGGGCTAATGCTCAAAAAGATGAGAAAAAAGCGTGAAAGGTAAAAATACTGTAGAGAATCTCTGCAAAGACCTTTTTAATATTTCCAGAACCTTTCAATTTTTTTCCTCTTGCATGGAAGCTGACTGTATACCCAAGGAAGACAGGTATTTGTACATAAATGGAAAAATATTCTGCTCCTTGTGAAACCAAAAGATAGTCAGTCTATTTGGCAAAATCCAGGCAGTCCATCTCACAGCTGAAAAGGCAAATGCCATGGAAAACTACATTAAAACACTGACAGCCCCCAAATAAAATAAAAGCAGAAAAAAAGAAACAAAGGAGTGATGCCTTGAGGGGAGATGCCCTTGCAGAAAGCGTCTTTTCCCAAAAGCACAAATGTCTGTATTTGACATCCTTAACGAGAACCTGATACAGCATAGAAGAAAGACACTGGTGGAAAGCAAAGAACATAACTAACCATATGCGCTTTCAGCTGGAAGTTTTGGGCTTCACTAAAACACCTCCATCACCTTATAGTTAGAGGTTTTAGAACAAAAGCAAACACTGCCTAGTTATATACTTGGAAAAAATACAGAAAACAGCCTGGTTTGACAGATAAGGCACCACCTTGAAATGAATGAAAACGAAAGCTTACTACCATTCTTTTCCTCCAAGAGCTGCATGACCTTGGATAGGATCCCTCTCAGTGCCACTGCTTCCCTTTCTATTTTCTGTCCCATCCAGTTACATGCCTTGGGATAGGGACTTTCTTTTACAGTATTTTGGTACAAATCTGAGGTCAAATCTGAGGTCTTTATCAAGGAAATGTCAACACAGCACTGTGATGAGATGTTCCCTGAATATCAGAAATAAATAAAGCCTGTTATTTTGTGGATCTCTGTTTTTCCTCTCAAAAACTCCAGCTCCCTCCTTCAAGAGTCATGCAGAAATACCTTCCACACAATGCTTTCAGTTTCCCCAACATAAGGTTCTCCCACAGTAACCTTCATCTTAAAACTGGCCAAAAGTAGAAAAATTAATGAAAAACTTGCCCAAGACAGACGCACAGATTACAATGTCTCTCAGGTGTTTCTTTTAAAGGAAACTCAGCTAATAAAAGCAAGAGAAAACATTTCAACAAAAGTGACAAAGATGAAAATTTAAATTGCTTAGCAAATTAAGCATGGTCATGCAAGGAACTCTACGATTTTGATATGGTTTACATCATGTGCTCTCAACAGAGTGTTTAAATCACTGGTGGAACATATATGTCAGAAATCAGCAAGGGACAAATGATCTTTGGTCAGCATTTGGGTTTACAGTAAAGCAACATTTGAGATTTGTCAAGGGTAAAAAAACTGAAATGTCATCAAAAGAACATTTCAATTTTGACAAATCAATATTTCCCACAGACATGCATTTCTTCCATCTCCCTTTGTAAACAGAAGTGGCTGTTGACAGTGTTGTTGAATAGCATCCCTGGTGTAAATAAATCCTCAAGGCAAGGAGGTAGGTCTAAGTGCAAAAGGAAAATTTCATCCCCTATGCCTTCACTGAATTGGGTGGGTTCATATTAAATCAATAACCCCAATTAAAATTAAGAGAGAAGAGAAAGAGTCCATCAGCAACATTATTTGAAGTAGTATTTTTTCAGACTAGTCCAAAACTCTTCACCCTTGGAGGCTGCAATACAAGGAAGTTGCCTGAGCGTGTTAATTATTTAAAATGAAAGCAACACAGTTGCTGGCCTTTTGAAATAACCAATCTTTCAAAAAGTGTCAGGTGTCTCCAAAAGATGTGACAGGTTGGCAGTTTGTAGCATCTACTGTCAAGCCCTAATACCAGGATTTTCTCTGGAGCCTGAAGGAACTCATCACCTTAACTAACAAATCCTAAAGACAACCTGTCTGGCTTACTGAAAATGAGATGGAGAAGCTAAATTAGAACCACACACCTCCTATTTGCTAAATTAAAGCAGAAAACCAAAACAAACACTGGAAGCATGTCTATACATATATATAGACACATATTCATGAATACAGACAGAAATACATAGAGATATGTATACGTAGATATATATCTGTAGCTGGAAATTACAGACATTTACTTAGATCTGTATTTACTGCCTCCTACAAGTCTATTTTACAGTCTAAATTTAGGGACTTTTCTTCTCTTTCAAAAAAAAAAAGAAAGAAAAAAGGCAGCATCTGGTTTGTGTTTTCAAAGTCTATTAAAAATACCATCTTTCTGTGTCTTCTTCCACTTCAGTATGCATGAATAAAAAATGCAGAATCAGCAAGAAAATTCCTATAGAGTCTATTTATAAACAAAAAGTTCCCATCTTTAAAATGGTTGACTTTATTAGCACTTGGAGGTGGTGCGAAACTTTCCAGCAGTAGTTATTTTACCAATAAATAAGTGCTGTGAACATTGATGTATAAGCACTTCTGGTAATTTCAAAGGTGTCAACTATACTTCCCGCAAAGAAATCTTTCTGCTTGAAAAGAAGAGCACTAGTTATATAAAATGATTTTTTTTCCAATTTTGCTAGCATTAATTGTTCAGAAAAAAATATTTTGTCCTGTGTTTTTTGCAGAAAATCTGACTTTTTCCTGTTAAATTACACACAAGAAACAAATCAATAAAAGACATCAGCAAGTATCAATCTACAAAATTCTTAACTTAATCTGTTAAGATTAAGAGAAACAATGACAAAACATAATACGTGTGATGTGTAAATGAGTAGAGGATACAGGAAAAAATAACATTAAAACAACATTCACACATAAAAACCAGAATTCTGAAACCAAACGCCTCTAAACTCACTTACGTGGAACTTCTCCATTTCCCCAGACTTTCTGAAAAATATTTGTTGCGAGTCAGTTGAAGGGTTTTCTGTTATCAGTGCTCTCCCTCCCCTCTGAGAGGCACTGCCCTTTCAGAGCAGGGCATTCAACTTCAAACTGTAATTGCCATCCATCAGAAGTACTCCAGAAAGGAAAAACTCACTTGGTCAACCCGAACCACCCATGGGCAGTGGCCTTTCACACACCACATTAGCCCTCCCAGATCTGGCAGGCAGCATCCACAGCACTGTCCCTTTGCAGGAGCCAAGCAGAGCCATAAGCAGCATTTAACACAATTATTACAGCATCACATACACATTTTTGAATAAAACTACTCTTTGAGGTAAAATACAGTGAACTACTTTGGCTAGAGCCTTATATCGCTGGTGACTTTTCCTTACAACCCTTCACTAAAGTTCCATTTCAAAGCTTAATACACAAAACAAATATGCTGGATACCTCAAAGGCTGAATGTAAAACACATTGGTGGATTTTGTGATTTTTTTTTAAAGGCCTGGCCAAGTTTTAATGGGCTGTCACACACGAATGATTATGAAAGCACTACAATGAACTGAGCTGATAAGCTGATCTGATCGGAATTAACTGCATGTGATTGCTGCTTTGAAAAGCTGGCCTAAAGAGGCAGCATTGAAAGCAATCTCACAAGTCACTGGTACCGCTTGCCTCAGCTATAAGTAAGCACAGATGGTGAGAAAAGTTAATTAAGAGACATATTTGTTTGGAGGTTTGAAATTTCCACCCTCTCTTCTCCAAAGAAGCCAAGCCACAGTGAAAATGTGTTTTACGTTTGCGGCCTAATAAGTTCATGTTTTTGAGGCTCTGCTCCTGTAGATGGAGGTAATAGATAAACAGAATAAATAATTTATGTCAGCAGTCAGCATATGGATTTGCAGCTGATCACTAAGCTACTCATTGCACCTGATAGCTACAATATCTCGTCAATTAAAAATACTCATTTTTCCACAATTCTTCATTACTTTTCTCCTAACTGGCACAGCTTCTCTCTTATACCACAACTGATACCTAGCAATGGAGATGTCATCCTTTTCATTCTCACTTTAATGACTGCCTCTTCATTTTACACTCTCACTTGTTCTTGCAGTACTTCATAAGGAACATGTCAGCAATTACATAAAACAGCTTCTGGTGATACACCTCTCTTTTACTTCTGGTTGGGAACTTTCTTTCCTACTTCTTTCCAGCCCGCACTTGATCTTTCCCAGATTAACTAATGGGTGTCCGAAGCTGGGGCTATCACCAACTTTAGAAGATCAAAACGCATCCTTTACACTTTATATACCGTAAGACTCTGACCAAAGTGACATCTGGCAGATATTTTGCTCAATGGTCTTTCAACAGTGTATAATTTCTTGGACCCATTTCCACTTTCTTTCATCTGTGGCTATTACAATGACAAGAGCCAGCAGCACCAAAGAAATACTGTCTCAAGAATGGTAGGGAGCAATCTCACCTGAAAGGCCCATGAAGGTAAAAAAGGGTTAACACAAAGGACAGAGAAAACCAAGACTTCAGAACTTCAAGTGTAATTGAGAGGTTCTTAGAGAGACACTTCCAATTCATGCCTACTGTACTATTTACTTCCTTTCCCATCATGGCTGATTACAAGCATGCATATGTGTAAAAAGAAGTTTCTTCCTCTCTGATCAGACCAGCTCTACGCCACGAATCCACAAGCCACTGTTCGTGACATTACAAAATGAATCAGGCAGCAGGCTCAAGTCAGATCAGAGAGTGACAGCTTTTGTTTAAACAGATATCTCAGAAATTAGTAATGACAGTATTATACTGCATACGCATTTCACTCTTAGCACTGTCTCTTTCTCTAAGAGAGGTGCAACAGAATTACTCACTGAAAAGATCCTAGTATTAAAAAAAACCAAACCGAACTTGACTGCTGATCTATTCTACTTATATTTCTAGAGAAATAAAGGTCTGTTTTGAATAGGACACCCATGCTATGTATTGAATACTTCCTGAATTTAAGGAAAGATGCTTCTTAAAACACTATGTCTGCATTATAATGTATGGACATCATTTATGGTCTATCTTACGCATCAGTAAATTGCTTCTGTCAGTCTTACTTTGCTATTAGAGAACCAACTTAGAGTAGAGCATTACATTTACAAAAATGTGTTCCCTAATTAGGTTTACATTTCAGAGAACAGGATCACATCAGAAAACTAGAGAGTTACAACCAACTCCAGTCCTGCATTGAGAACCTTCCTCCATCATTCTGCAAAGATTTTAGCCAAAAGCTTTATGTGTGTTATATATATATAAATATATATATACTTAAAACTAATAATTTAGCCATTACATATATGTATACATACAAATTGATAATTGTAGCTCACATCCCCAGGTGGTCCCTAAACATTGTACTACCTAATCACATAAAAATGGCAGGTTTTCTAATTTTATAAACATATACAAAATAAGTTGTTAAAACAGTCAATCACTGAGAGCCCACTACAGATGTTAATCCAATTTGTGTGGTAATGATCAGAACAGTCAGTTTACATAAAGCATTACAGCTGTGCAGTGCTGCAGTCCGGCAGTTCTGTCATCAGCAATGAGGCTTACCTACCTGGAACTGGAAATTTTTCTGAGGCACTCTGCGTAGTCATGCTGACAGTAAGTAAGCCCTTCCATTAGAGTTGTCCACAGTGACACTTGCTCCCTTTCTGCTTTTCTGTCCAAGGATTGTCAGTGGAAATGCGTAAAAGGAGCTACAGCTCCTTCTACTGGGTCTTAAGATTTCTAAGATTAAAGATTTGAGATCCTACTAGGGCTCAGAGAAGTGAGTGGAAGAATGCCAGTAGTGTCTCATAGCGCTCTGCATCACATTTTTTTTTTAATTCTGCTTTTCACATTCCAGCTAACAGCATAATTTCAGAAGCAATCACGCATTTAAAGAAGCCGTAGAAAGAAGTGTGGGGACAGGCTGTTGGAATGGGGACTGCTAAGCAAACCGATTGTCTGATCCATATATGACATCTCAGCTCTAACAGCTTGTAAACATTATGTGTAGAACTCCAAATAATAACTCTACAGATTTAACCAATCATGCTTTGAAGGCTGTCACTGATCTAGTGGAGCATGACCAAATCCTGTTAGAGTACAGAATAGATTCTAGCTGAAAGTCTTAAAGACGCTGGGTTGGGTATCTAGATAAGGATTTCAAAGACATCGCGCATGCTGCAGAAATGTCTGCACATGGAGAAATTAATACATGCAACTAAATTCATCATCCCGTGGGCATACAACAAAGGTTTCAAACCCTGCAGGGTAACGCACTCTGTAACAGTTTTGTCTGCTTCATCAGAGAGTATCGCATGGCCAAATTCCTTCATAAGTAAGGACTGACTTTTACAGAGGTGAGTGTGGCAGGCATCTGAGACTGCTACATGAATATCCAAGAAAAGCGTGAGACTCCCTTACAATTTCAGCTGGAATAGTCCAAAGCTGATGAGATCCGTGTTTGTTTGCCCACTTTACACGTGTATTTCTTTAAAATGACAGCAGAGTCTAAGTAGTCATTTGTTAGAGTTAATTCAATGGACAAGATTTTTGAAGATCTCTGAAATTTTATCATCTTTCCAGCAAAATGTGGAGAAAGGGAAATGAAGTGAGTCTTTGAGACTTTTGACAAAGCATGGGTAGGAAGCTTGTGTAGACGGGAAAATGCTCAAAGGGCACTATCACTCAAAGGTTCGTATCTTGCCCAGCGGGGATAATCAGAATTACTTTGTCTATTTTTTATCCTCCTGTGTGAAGAAAGTTCAAGAGAAAAGCATGTTAGATGACTAGGTGTCTTCTCCTATTCTGAGCATTACATGCTGTATTTTTCTGGCTGCAAGCCTCTGAATGTGAATGCCAGGGGAATTTCGAGCTCCTAGTATCAAAAATCATTTACTATGTAAGGACCATCTACTACATTATCATTTATATTAGTACACACAGATCCTGCAGGGTATCCTGCTTCCCAGTATAGCTAGAAATTAGCACCTTCTTGTTTGTTCAAAAACTTAATTGCACTGTTGACTGGGATGATATGCAGTCTGCTTTTCGCTTAGATAACTCAAGAGCTGAAAAATTACCCTGTTTAAACAAACTTCCTGTTCTTTTCTTTCTTAGGGTGGAAAGACTGCTTTTAATCAATGATTGCAGCACTATGGAAGAGAGATGCCAAGTGTGCTCTCTGATAAAACAAAACAAAAACCCCACCTTTGGCTCCGACATATTTCTCAGGACAAGCCAGAGTCATAAGGGTCTCTGAACACTGCACTTTGTACGATATTTCTTCTTCTGTTTAGATGAAAAAAATAAAAAGAATTAGAGGATTGATTTTTTTTTTTTCAGTTACATTTGGCCCAATTAAAATGAATCTTTTTTTGCCTCCTTCAGCTTTTCTCCAAATAGTAGAGAAATCCAAAGCTTTTCTCTTGGCACTGTCTTGGGGGACTAATATCTTTAAGTACTTCAAGGGCAGATCCAACTCCCTGACATTTGTCTGCCTTGAACTTGCAAAGCGCTTGTAAGTTTGTTAGCCTCCAAAGTGTCAAGGAACTGCAACGATCTTTAGACATATTCCATGTGGGAGGTTTTGCAGAAACAGCTTCATACAGCTCTACAACCTACAACTTGTTCTGGTGAACCTGTGTCAGATGAGGGCAAATAAAATCCTCTGAAGTAAAGCAGATATCCAGTTGAGCATGTTAATACTGGGAAGATTCACGAATAAAGGAGCTCCCCCGTATCCAGCTTTTATTGTTGTCATTTGCTATAAAAAGGTTGGTTTGAGCCCAGATTAAACAAATGCAAGCTAGAAACAGGAACCAGACTAATTCTAACTTTGTCATATACAATGAAACCGATATTCAAGCAAATATTAAGGCATTGTTTTTTTCTTGGAAAATCGAACTTCATTTGATGCTGCAGGAGGAAGGAGCTGAATTTGCTGGAGTGCTTTGCTCAGGCCCTGAGCAAGGGTATGGACTCACCCTCAGAGAATACAGAAGGAGGGAAGTTATGGAAAAAGCGTGTGATCACAGTGGTAGGCACTGCAATGGCAGCTAACCTGTTACAGCTTCTTACCACCAGCTTAAGAAATCTGTCCAATCTCTGCTGATTAGCACTGCAACAGAGCTCCTCAGATGAGCAGGAACTAAGAAATGTGCCAAGTTTTGTAAACATTTGAACCCAGAGACACTGAGGGCAGGACTAATCGACCAATCTGCACAAAAGTTTATGCAATTCTGCAAATTCTAAAATCTCGACCTTCCAGCAATCGGATAAATCAACTTCCAGACTGATGTATCATTTCCTGTGACTACATATGAAGATGCTCAGTGAAAACAAATATTGTACAAATATATACAGATTGTATATGTACAATGTACAGATATCGTACAATTGTAGTGGAGCCACCCTCAAATTTAGTCTAAACAAAGGAAAGAGGAACTGTGGAAGTAGCTTGAAAAAGACTGAAATTTCAATTCAAATTTTAAGCTCTCTTCCAGGAAGTATAGCATTCTTCTTGTATGCTCTTCTGCTTAGCAGAGTCAAAGCTTGACTCACAGAGGGGGTAATGTTTATTCTAAATGATCAAAGTTAAGGAGCAGTTTATGATTTGGATACCCACAGTTTAAGATAAATTAAGCTGTACAGGGACTCTTTTTGAGCCATCATTCTAAACAAGGAAAATATCTGTGCCCTTCTGATGTCAAATATCTTTTATTTCTTCACAACAGTTTTTATCATTTTCAATGACAGCATAATGGAAGCGAGCAAACAGAAGAATCCATAGAGATGTTTAATTCATACTGAGAACTCACCACCTCAGAAAAGAGATAAGATTTTACAAATTTATTCCTCTCCTTTATTTCAATTACCATGTTAATGTTTGAGACAATTCCTAATCCAAACTTCTGGCCACAAGTCTGTTGGCAGGTAAGATAGCAAATCTAAATCAAATCACAAAGATCTTGCATGGCACAATTTCCATTCTGTACCAAAAGCCGCGTTTCCCATTTCCCTCCTGGAATTCACTACAGGATGGCAAAACCTCATTATGTACACACGGCAGGAGGTTAAGATGCTATGTCCTTTAAGAAGTTCTATAACCAAATGTCCAAAGCTAAGTTCAAATCCAAACATTAAAACAACAAAGTGTGGAGTGGGGAAAAAAGGAAGATCACTTACACTAATGAGATCCTCCCCTGTTAACTCTCTCAGAGTCTTTCAAAACCAGAAACTACGAGAATGAAAGGGCTCTACTATAAGCAGTCAACAATACCAATATGACAAAACTGACCATCAGCCTGTAGTTGTGATCCTTTCATGATTGTCAAATTAAAACACACAACAACACTGAGTCACCCCTCCCCATTCTTTCTGGCCACCAGTTCATGCAATTACAGAAGATCAGTAGTCTTTGCTTAGCAACAAAATTGCATGTTCACCACTGATCACATTAATGATAAAGTAGTGAGTCTAAACAAATCTAATGATGGGAAGAGATGCTCTCCTTCTCTGACTAATCCACACAGTTTAAAATGTCTGACATAGGAAGAATAATTCATTCATCTTACAGGCTCACTAGAAACAGAAACAAGGCCATCTGTAATACTGCTTCTCAGACCTTGTCTCTGACACCAAAACGCGAGTAGACAACAATAATTTCATGCAAGGAGAAGGAATGCTAAATTTACAAAAATATATGTATTTGTACTGAGCCATAAAACTTTCACATTTGCTTATGTCTAAGACTCATTCTAATATTTTTTTAGAGTTAAGGTTAGTACACGTGTGCTGTTCTGACTGCCATGGGACATAAAGAGCGCTGGAGAAGGGTGCTGAAACATCAGCCCCTGAGTGCCTCCACCTCCCAGGGAATCATAGAGCTCGTTTAGGTAACTGCAGAAAAGGTTTTCATTACTTACAGCAGGATGTCCAGCACAGTAGGTGTAGCTAGCATGAGACTGGTAGTGCAAGCTCGCTCTTGGAAAGGTGTATGTATTCCAAGCAGGTTGGCTGCTATTCCACTGGGAGCTAAAGCCAGGGCTCATGGTCACTCTCGATTTACTGTTTTGGTACGTTCTCACTGTGGAGCTGGACTATCAAAAAAGAAAGAAATGCAACGTAAAAATAGCTTTTAGGGTAGAATACAAATAATGCAGCTATAAATCATCATTGTGCATACATATAATGCCATATGGTCTGGAACTAACTTGAATGTTTCCTGTAAGGAGCTGGGAAAAGCAAAAAATGGATTCTGTCAAAGATATCACTGAAAGAGCTACGTCACTGTAATGCCCAAAAGGAAGACTGATGACTGTTAGACTTCAGGCTGGGATATAAATCAAATGGACAATCGATAAGTGATAGAAGTAAGGGGATGTTCTGAAAATGTGTAGAAGGTACAATCCCAAGATTAATCATAGAAACTTCCATATTTTTTTATTATATCGACATTTATTGAACAACTGATCAGCTATGGCCATTTTACAGTAAACGGCAGTTTGGGGCCAATGTCTAGATGTATTTCTTGAAGACTTGAAATCCCATCTAGTGGCTAGCTAAGGCCAAGCCATCACAAAGCTACATTTCAAATATGCAAACTTCTAAGCACATTATGAAATTTCATGACAGGTTTTAATTACTCAGAAAAAAAATTCCAAAATCTTGAATTTTTTTTTTTTTAAGTTCAATAATTTCATCTGGACTACAGATATGTAATTCACATGCATTCTTCCTGTCCTTCTCTCATTTTACTTTAATTCCAGATTTCTGATTCTAGTCCTTGTTTTCTAAAATTTTTTCCTAATAAACATCTGCACTGTTTAGGGGTGGTGTATTAGGGCAGCAAAAAAATCAATTTTCAAAAGAGTAGAAGATGCATAGGAGTGGATGCATTTTTAGCAGGTATTTAGGCTGGTCTTCAAAGACATGCAAATGTACTTTTTACTCCATTTTCTGCTCTTCATTTGGGTTTTGCTTGATTTCTTTTTATTGGCAAAGGTGTTCTAAATTTCCCATGCAAATTTACCCCAATTAATTGTAATTATTATAAAAGTAAATCTGTTCTTTTTAGAGCATTAAATTTACAGTGACCTTGTTAATACAGTGAAAGCTCAAGAAATACAAACACAAATAATATTTCTTAGAAATGCTTATAAATGTCCCTGTTAGCAAATTGATGCTATCACTTTCGAAAGCTATACTCATGAATGACACTTCATTTATTTTTACCCTCCTTTCAAAGACAACTTTTATACATCATATGTGTAGCATTAACCAAATATCGATATAGGCCACCATCAAACAATGTGTTTCACATGATCCAAGACCATCCTTACCCTGAAGTGCTTACAAGATAAATGAGAAGGTCAGGGAAAGGATAAAAGAGCAGAGTCTGGTGTAGAAGCACGGAAAACAGCTTCATAAACATGACTTTCAGTTTAATTTCAGTGCTTCAGCTCAGTTTCATTGGGAGAGAATTAGAGACAAGGAAGAAAAAGAGGACAGAGAGAAGACATACAAAAAGGTTTCAAGGACATGTTCTAGCTGTAAAAATATATACCCTGTAGTCTTTCCAATTTTTAATACTGTATTTAGATGAGTTGGTTGCAGAAACCACAGGCCATGCTGGTAAGGGCTGAACATGCCCTCTCTATTTAATATAATTTTTGAAAGTTTAAGTACACAAAGTTTGCCTCAGTTATCAATTTCTGTATAAACTTTAAGTTCAAGAAAAGGCCAAATGACTTCCTGCATGTGTTTATTTCCTGTGCCGCCGATTAGGAAGCCTGAAAAGAGCAGTTTCCGCTCACCAGCTCTCGATATCTCGACAGATTTGCCTCCCTCCCCCACCCCTAAGAGAAGGGTTCCTGTGGTGTGATTTCTAAAGATTTAACTTATGACTAGCTGAACACAAAGCGTATGAATGAACACTAAAACCCACACTAAACTCTCATTAGTCACCGTGTGTGACAAGTGGTTACTTTGTTCTTACAAAAGGCTTTAGGAAAAAAAAATATCTGCCCCTACAGTTAAAGGGGCTTATTTGAAATAAATCTTTTAGTATGAATTTAAATCATGACAAATCAAAGGAAAGAGGCTATAGCTACAGCTAGGAAAAAAAAAAAAGACAAAAAAAGACAAAAAAAAAAAAAAAAAAAAAACTGGGGACTTTCAATGGGGTTTTTTTTTTTTTTTTTCTTTCCCCTTTTACCCTCTTTCCCCAAGGAGCAGAAACAGCATTTTCTTTCCTTTGACGTATTACTTACCTTTCAGATCACTCCTCAAAGACAAATCTTTCTTTCTGGGCCCTGGTAGACTTGGTTCTACATAAGAGATGAAGGCTAGGTTTTGTTTTGGCCAGATCAAGTAGGTTTTTAGCCATAATGTACTTCTCTGTGTACATCTCTCCCCTTTATAAACATCAGATATTCAAGTGTGGCTGCTTATTAACTCCTCTTGAGAAGCTGATCCCCCATCGAATATTCTGTGAACATTGAGCTGTTCTATTATCCTAATAATAACTTTGCTTCTTCCTATTATTTCTGAAGAGTTTTCATTGTATGGACCAGTGGAAGGTATCTGTGGCTGATGGGATGTAAAGGTGCATTGTCAGCTGTGATAATTGTTAACTGATTATTTTCACAAGGGCAGCGAAGTCCACTACAGTAAGGAGAGCTGTGCTACTGGCACTACATGGCCGTGCACAATACCTGTTCCCTTACCAGAGAACAGGAGCAAAAATGAGCCTGTTTTTTAACCAGCCTGCCTCAGTTGCTGGACAGCCTTCTGTTGGCCTGCGTTTTGTTTGTGCCCCACACAAAACGCCCTCCTGGATCTGTCCCCATGCTGGAGGCACGGTTCAGCCCCAGAGCTAAACCCAGGCACAGCGTTAAGCCGCTTTGCCCTATTTCTCTTCCTGCATCCAGCTCCTAGCTCACCAGGGGTGCATTAGGAACAGTGAGGCATTCAGAGCACCAAGGACGCTCGGGGTGCACTACCCGTGCAGGTCACTCAGGATGCAGAGGCAGCAAGCGAGACCCCACAGACGCCGCTCCCCCTCGGGCTGGCCGGGAGCCATGGGAGAGAGGTCCCTGAGAGGAGAGCCCTCTGCTCTGAACGGCTTTGGTCGGGGACTACCATGTCTGACCCCATAAAAGCTGCTCTCTCTCTGCTGGATTACCTCCAGAAAAAAACACCCAAAACGCATAGCAAAACAAAACAAAAGTCAGCGGAAACACTCAGGATAATTTGCTTTGAAATCTTGAAAAAAATTCAGGTTCTCTGTCAGAAAATAGAGATCTCTGCACCACCAGCCACAAAGTCCCAGGACAGCCTGGTCCCCTCAGGTGGTTGC
Source organism: Rhagologus leucostigma (assembly GCA_013397725.1). Taxonomy (NCBI): domain Eukaryota; kingdom Metazoa; phylum Chordata; class Aves; order Passeriformes; genus Rhagologus; species Rhagologus leucostigma. The sequence continues at coordinate 1,268,281 of VZTD01005399.1, read as the reverse complement.
GGAGCAAGGATGTGAGATCAGGGACTCCAAAAGTTGATGGTTTTAATTCGAGGTGTCCTCTGATCAACGAAAGGCTCCGTATCTCTGCAGCCTTCTCAGCATAGTGCAGAGGCAGCTGCGGGAAAGACACTGGACCAACTGGGAGAGCCGGGAGGGGACAGTGTTGCCCTGGGGCAGGTGCCCAGGTGCTGGCAGTGCCGGGCAGGCCCTGCGAGGTGAGGCTGGGGCCGTACCCCGCCATACACAGCCGGTCCCGGCCGGCTCCCGGCCACCCAGCCGCCTCAGGGCACGGCTGAGCCCCGCAGCCACGGCGGCGCTGCCTCTGGGAAAATGGATTTTGAAAAGAGCAAAACGCTGCCTTGGAGCGAGGGAAAAAGTGAGAAACATGCCTGCGAGCACCCGGGGGAGAGCAAGAGGAGGGTGAGGAGGCTCCCCTTGGCCCCTGGAGAGCCCACCTGAAGCAAGTGTGGGACAGGATCTACGAGGAAACCCACGCTGGAGAAGGCGGAGATGTCCTGAAGGAACTGTGGCCCACACCTACACCGGAGCAGAGGATGAGCGTGAGGAGCAGGAGAGAGGAGCTGCCCATCTCCCAACACCAGGAAAGAGAGAGCATCCAATCTCCCTGTGCCAGCAGGGGTGGGAAGCAGGCTCAGGCTCAGGAACAGAAGGGTGAAACTGAGCCTGGGAAAAAGGCAGAGGGAAGAAAGGGTGGGTACTGTCATAATTTCCCCTTTCTGCTCACTATCCAAACTTATTTTAACTGGTAATAAGTCATTTTTCCCATGCTGAGTCTGATTTTGCCTGTGAAGGTAATTGCTAAATGACGACCCTGTCTTTATCTTGACCCACGAGCTTTTCCACCTTACTTCCCACCCCTGTTTTGTTGAGGAGGGGGAGTAAAAGAGCCTCTGGCTGGGTGTCTGGCAGCCAGTGAAGGTAAACTCACCACAAACTGGCAGGTCTTGTGCCACATGAGCTTCTACTCAGGATTTAGAAGTGTGCCTCTTTCCCCTTAACTACTGATTCCATGAAGAAAAGGAATCACCTCTCCCCATAATCTTAATGTCTCATTTGTAGCTCTTAGGTTGTCAATGGCAGATCACCACTGCCACTTCTGGGACAACCTAGTCACCTTTTCTCAGAAAATGTCTGCAGGAAATTATCAGATTAAAACAAACAAACAAACACCATCACCAAAATCAAACCAAAAAACCCCACAAAAACTTTTGCCCTCCTTGCTATGCCTTGCCAGAAATAAGAAATATTATAAAACAAGGGGAGAATTTTCTTTTCCTTGAATAAGTCAGTCTAGTACCTTTATACCCTAAAGGCCTAATGCAATATAAAATTGAGATCAGTAAAATTTAAATGCCTAAGCATATTTTAAAGTATAACCTTTTTTTTTCCTGTGCCTTAATTTCTCTGGTTTATAAGTACGATAATCTTACTTTAAAACTTTTAGAGTAACTTTTTCCTTGTGTTTGTAAAAGTTTTGAACATTTTTGGACATAAGCATGAGTGAAGTGCAAAGTGTTATTAGTATTATTAGTATTTCTTGAGCTTAACTGCTTTCGGTTCTTAGTTCTTGTAATATCTGATGTGTGAAGTCTAACAGTGGAAAAAATAGAACATAGTATTTATGGAACACTTTTTATCATCAAAGCACTGTGCACATTTTAAATGGTGACAATATTTTTGCCTGGTGCAACACTTCCAACTTTTAAAGAAATTTATAGTGGATGTAAGAACTAGCAGCCACTCCTTTCTATTCGTATGTGAATAAAGCACACCATTTGACTAGGACACTAAGCAAAACTGATAGTTCTGACATAGCCTTAGTCTTCATGTCATTACACCCATGCCCTCCACTCTTTTGCATTAGTGTCACCATGCAGTAAACTAACAGGAAAACTATGTGCTAACTTCTGAAATTCTACATCACATCAAATGCAAGATTTACTACATCTATCAGACACCTTTCTGCCAAACATTCCAAGATGCTATGATTATTATTGGCTTTGGCACTCCAAAAGAAGAGAGAGGCTCAAATGTTCTCCACATTACCTCTTGACTAACAGCGACTTAAAAAAAAACAAAATCAAAACCAACAGACAAGTGGGATTAAAGAGGTGTAAACGTCTGAATTCAGCCTCCCACTACCTCATCTTTTAAAAGCAACTTCACAGAGTTATGATGTCATTTTCTTAGCCCACACAATTTGAGCTGGATTCAGTCCCCTGGATTTTGATTATAGAATGGTTCTGTCTTCAGCTGCGTCTTCTGGGTTTTTTTTTCCTGAAAGGAATTGTGATTGAAAGGGTATCCACCCTCTTTCCCTAACCCTTCAAGGGATTTGACATCCCTTATTTTGGATGCTAAAATGATTACAGGAGATGGGAAAAGCCAAGGAGAGAAACTGCCATTCTGGAGATACTGCTTCCAGGAACTCTATATGCCTGTATTTGGATCAGACCATGACGCAAAGCGCAGTCCTATGCTCTCCAGACTTTGGATGCTTTACAAAATACTACCATTCCCATAGAAATCAAAGGTTTCCTACAACCTGTAAAAGCAAGAAATGAAAATAGCTTCCTTGGAACATTATTACATGAGCTAAAATGTTGGGGTTTTTTTTTATGCTCAGAGAAAATATGAAACTGGCAAACCAAATCTGAAGTTAGTTCATCACAAAATCCACCTGAGAGACCTTAAAGATTTGGGAAATTGAAGAGAGAATGTGTTTTTTTCTTTTGGGGTTGTTATGAAAACTAAACATGGAAGATATTGCAGATTGTTTGGGTTTTTTTTTTTTAATAGCAGAAAAGAGGAATTTTGTGCTGCTACTTTTCCCAGCATAATCATTCACTATAGCTTGCAAATCTTTTACAGTCTCGGACCAGATTTCATCTGTTTTAGTAAGAAATGAGTTTTTAATATTTGGCCATTGCAGATTTCAAGTTTATCAAGTTTGTCTCATAACCTTTAAGAAAAAAACTTCAGAGACATGACTGAATTTGAGAGAAACATTGTTTTTCCAGACATGGGATTGAAACTCAATACGCTCTACCTGGAAAAACAGGATCAACTGAGAGAAATAGCATTCCACTGAAACCACAGAGAAATGATGAGGCTGTATTTCATACCTCGGCATACATGTAAGGTTACAGCTCATCCAGTGGATCCAAGAGCACTGAGCGCTTGCCCACATCACGCCAAAACTCAGGGTGTGCAGCCCATCTGCCCCCTCTCAGTAAGTGAGAGAGGAATGCTCTCCATGGGATAGCCTTGCTTGGCAAGGTGAAGGGGACCCAGGTCTGCACAGCTGGAATACTTACAGCTGGGGCCCAGTACGAACACTAAGTTGAGAGACTTTTTAGGACAGGTCTCAAATAACTCAAGGCATGTATTCCAGAAAAAGAGTTTGCCATTCATTATTTTCCCCCAGAGTTACTATGCCTTGAAAACAAAATATATATGGCTTTCACACTTTCTGGTTAGAATTGCTGTCATTTCCAGGGACAACACTGTAATTCTTGTTGTACTTTTAACTGTTACTTGAATCCCAAGAGCATTTTTTTCCTGGCAAAGTATGAAACATTGCTCTTGTAGTTACAAGAGAGTGAGCAGAAGAGTCGAAAAAATGAAGGCCTTCACAACTTGAGGAAGAGGCCATGAAGAGGCTGGTTTTCTGCCATCTTAGCATCCACACCAGTGACAGGGGGCAAAAAATTAGTAATAGGAGATAGGCCAGTGGTAATCCAGATTAAAGCTTTAAAATGTCTCGGCCACCTGTGTGGGACACACAAAAAAAGTTGCTGTTACCTGGTGGTTCTCTAAGCAAGAGACCACTGGGTTTCAGTCAACTGCTGCACACACACCTCTCCAAAAGCACTACCACCAGCAGTTCTCAGCAGGCAAAGTCAGTGCAAAGGCCAAGTAAAAGTCTCAAGGAATGCTCCTGGACTTCAAACTGATTTCTCCAGAATAAGAAAAGGAATTTTGCATGCATAAGAGACACCTGTAATGGTTTTGTTACCCATGTAGTGCCCAGCCATAGGGAATGGGGACTTTCATGCTTCTGGACCACTCATTAGTATGTATTCCTTCCACAGAAATAAAAATGAAAGGAGACTTTCCAAAGCATTTATTTTTTTATTTGTTTATCTTTGTTACACTCTTTGTAAAAAGTAAACTGAGATTAAAATGTATTTTTGCTAGATGAGATTCTTTTTGGTCTAGTTTAAACCTTTGATTTACTTTTAAACACAGCGAATATCTTGACTCCAAGTAAGGCCATGTCAAAGTTTCTTCTGTTCAAAATATTATTTAGTCAATCTATTGTGATAAATTTAAATCACAACAACCTCAGAAGGACACTGAATATGACCTTGTAATGGTAGGTCATTAAGTAATTATTTTCTGAAAATAAATCACACTGGCATCTGTTAAATTTACTCCAGCCTTTTTTAAAACATCAAGGTTACAATTTAAAGTAGTGAAGCATTATGTTAACCCAAGATGAGCATGAACTGAGTGTTTCTAGTAAACTCCAGTAAGACAGCACTGGCTAAGACCCTTCCACAGATGACCTGCATGCTTCTGGTTTCTAAAGGAGTCACCCACATAAAATAAACCCCTCAATGCAATACTCCTACGAATGCATATACAGCTCATCTGTACAGAGTGACTGGAGAAAAGTATGTTCTTCCACCAGCAGCTGTTAAGCACTTAAGTCACCGAGGCAAAGGATTTGTACTAGATCAGAAAGTCTAATGGTGAACACTATTATTAAGGAAATTTGTTGATTACATACAAAACATATCACTTCCAGATCTCCAGAGCAGTATTTTCATAAGGTCTAAGAACCCCTCTCTCATATGTGCCTGCCTCATATGTTGCCACTCTTAAAGGAATTTTCTACAAAATACACAGCAGTATTTGGGACTTATAGCATTCCCTTGGTAAAACAGAGAACAAAGTGGGGTACTGCAAAAATTGAAAAAAAATATTTATTGTAATAAATGTATTTCCTTAGGATCACATTCCCAAGTACACAGGGCTCCTCTATCAATTCTGCTGTAAGCCAACAAACCACTTATACCTACATCTTATTTTTCTGTGTAACACTAATTGCAACACAAGTTCAGGAGCTTTACAGATTAAGGACTGATTTTAGCATTTACCTGTGTGCCAAGTTGGGACTTTTTACAGACAGCTAACATCTTTTGGGAAACTCATTCTTTTTGATAGCTTGGGGAGAAAAATAATTATTTCATTAACACTTGAATTCCTTCCCCTTTTACAGTACCCACAGGTATTTTTCACTATGTTCTGCAGGATCTTAACGTTTTTTTAGATGTATCTGTTTACTACATGTATATTGAATTACCCTCTGAACAATAAATCAACCACTGTCTTGGATACAAAATTATTTTCCTCACACTAGATCTTCAATATACAACTTTTTTTAGACAATCCCAAGAGTAACAGCTGGCTGAGAATTTAAGCAAATCCGAAACATTAAGCAGTGAATGCAATCCAGATTCAGATACCTGGGAAGAGGGACGCTTATGAACAACTGAAAAATATCTGTGGCTCAACATCACCTCTACAATTCTACCAAAGGATAAAAAGTCAAATTTCTTCCCTTGGCTGCAGTAGGGAAAGTGTTGATTCCAGCATCACATGTATATTACAACCCTTCATGTACACACAACGCTTACTTTACTGAATGCAGAGCAGTTATGAAACGCATTTGGCCACTGCGAAGAATTCTATAAATTCTACAAAACTAACCAATGTACCACTCTCCAGCTAACTCCTGTGGATGGGCTTTCATGCTTTTGTAAACCTCACCATGGGATTAGGACATTTATCAAAGCTATGATTTCTTTCCTGCAACATTATATCTATTGTATACCAGGAGTTCTGCAGGTGCATGATTTATCCAACCTGTCATTAGCTACAATACCCTGCAAACAGTTTTTATTTTCTGCTGGAGAAACAAATACTCCTCCCATAAATTGTTTTACTGCTGATTGGTGAACGGGTTCCCGCTCCCTTGACAATAAAACAGCTTGCTTTCTCTGACCATGGAGTTATAACTTCCAGCATAACAATCTGAAGCTCAGAACCATTTCTTATGGAATTAAGTAATATAGGGAAAATTACAGCTCACTTTTCAATATCACGGCTGAACTCTCATTATCTGTTAAGCACCAACACATTTGATCACTTGAGGGACATTACAGACAACATAGCCCCAAAGATCCAACAGAGGGAACACAGGAGGATGAAGTAAAAGGCAGATAAATAGAACAGACAAAATCATCTTTTAAAATTAAATGGAAACCTAATATAAATTTTGCTACTGGAATCAGGATTTGCCAAAGGTTTCTGTTGGGCTGAAAATGCTCAATGAACATTTTAAAAAACAGGGAGCAAACTGGATAGCCAGGAAATCCAGAAATGAAAAGCTATTTCTTACACAGTGAAATCATACTCAGACAGGCCTTTCACTCAAATTAATTATTCATACAACCACATATATTGTATATGACACATTTGAATGTGAAAAGGCTAATATCCTCTGTCTTTTCCAGTACTCAGTTGATCCATTAGAAATGTAATAGTCAGTCTAACAATTCCATGACTTCAGTAGGATGGATGAAAAATAAAAGAGAAAGCAGAATGAACTACAAAGAGAAAAAGTAAGTAAGAAGACATTTTCGAGACCAGCTCTCAGGATACTCCAAATCAATTTCAACTGCCTCAGATATCTGTTGAGCATCAAATACAGAACAGAGGAACATGCACACAGGGCTACAGAGTTGTCTAGAAAAGCTGCTTTTTCTTCCCTTAAGCTTTGGGCACTCATGCTGGACAAGAGAGAGATGATTAACTTATTAAAAGGGATGAGCAAATTATAACCAGGAAGTTGACTATAAGCTATATGAATTCAGTGTAGTGAGGACTGATTTTCCAGGATGCATCAACACAAGGTTAAAGATTTCATTAAAAAATAAGTAAATCTCAATGAAAAATGACATTAAAATTCCCAAAATAAAAGACAATAAGAATACCTAAGAGATAGTATGCTAAGGCACCAGAGCTTATGACATTTGCATAGTTTTGCTTTTATTCCCTGGGAAAAAAAAAAAGAAAGCAATGAAAGGCTATTAAAAGCCAAATAATTCTGCAGATTATTGACAATCCTGTAGTCTAAACTAGTGTGAAGGAGACACAAGCAACAACAAACAAACAAAAATACTATTAAGTTAATGAAGCACTTAGTGAATCTCTTAACTGAGGGAATTGAGCAGCATGAGGCACACATGAGCTACACATGCTGAATGTCTGACCATGCAAAGCTTCTCTGGCTTTGGTCAGCACAGCATTCGAAACAATGGGACCTCTCATGACCTCAAAGTAAAACATGAGTATAAGCAAACAGATCCCTGATAAAGCTTTGTCAAAACTACTTCTTGAGTTAAACACAGTTCTCTTGTGCGTCACTGTCTACTGTACATAAAGATAATATCAGTAAAATGTTTCTAAATATATTGAAACACTTCTACTATCATGTACCAATGTGAATGCAAACAAGCAACCTCCCTATAATAGTACTCTTCCTTCAAACTATATACCATCCCTTTTATTCTTACTAGCTAAAGATCAAGAGTTTTACAGGCTGACTTGCATTTTGGCCAAGCCACAAATGTTTAAGATTGGCATTTTATACTCTGTGAATTGATAAACCAAAATAACAACAACAAAACACCAATTACTTACATTTTAGAAAGGTTACTACAGTAAGAAAAACTCAGGCAGGTCTGAAAATAGCTTCAGTTTTCATGAAATTACACTGCTGAGAAAAAGTAAGCCCAACACACTACACATTGAGGGGCTCTAAGTGGAAAGCAGAGATCTTCTGAATCCTGCTGGAGGGTGCTCAAATCAGAGAAGTCATTGAACCTCAAGAGAGGAAATTCAGCTGAAGCCCCTCAGAGTCTGGCATGTGGAGCTGTACTTCTTCACTTAGGAACCACTGACAGCTAGGGGAATAACTCAGTGCAACTCAGCCTGAGGGAATATTTTTTCCCTAGTGCCCAATGGGATGAAGAAGATTCAGATCCTTCCTATTGAACTTCAACATCATAAATTTGACTGGCAAACAGGGGGACGGAAACCTCTGCTTTTGTGTTTCTCCCTGCTGTAATCGGAGCCCCCTTTCATACCCTCAGATGTTTGTTAAAATGTTAAAATCTAGATTTTAAAATATAAGTAAATCAGTCATGTCCAGGCTGCAAGAATGAGAAATGCAAGATGAGAAATGAAGAACAGAGACTGAGGAAAAGAGAGAAGATGACCCGAAACCACAGCAGAAGGCCCTGATGATAAACAGATACTACCCTGTCACATTGTTCCCAGTTGGTTTAAATCCTCTGCTTCTCAAGTCAAAGCCTTTCTAGAGTTGACGACTGTATTTCCAAAGCCTGAGGATGGGCAGAATTTCTTACCACTCTGTAAGGACACTGGTCTAAAAATGCTAGAGAATTAACAGAAAATTAATACCCTAGAAATTCCTTTAAAAGGAGTATTTTGAATCTCATGTTTCTATGTCAGTAGATGGTCTCTGCAGCTCTGTGCTTAGAATACACATTTCAGGAAAATTTCCCATATAGTATGTTCAGTCATACCTTGTGTTTCCTGACATGTATGGGTGTCATAACCTTATAGCAGAAACAGGAAAAAACAGTAATAATAACAAGATTTGTACAGAAGCTTACAACATCCGTTACCCTAGTCTACCTGCACAGTTCAGGGTGACTCGTGGGAATATTTTTGAAGATTGCCAAGAGATATTTTTGGAGATACATTATTTGTTCAGTTAAAATATATTTTTAAAATTCCAATCACCTGTAAGTAGCTTCATGATTATTTAAGTGCAACTTTCAGAATCTAGTGAACTGTTACATAGATACTGAGAGGGTGAGTTAATGGGTATAGATGTAAAAGAAAGGAATCTCATCTACTATTTCTGGATTAAAAAGATGGTTTTTCACCTAAAGAGAAAAATCATTATTTGGAAGATCAAAAATCACCATTACCTCTGAATCAGGTTTCCCATGTGCCTCAAACATTGCACAGCTCTTTCCTGATCTCTGTAGGAGAGACTTTACTGCTTCCTCTTTTGCACTCTTTGGGAGAAGGTGTGACATCTTTTGTCCATTCAAATTTAACAGCAATGTCCCAAATCAATCACCAATCACCTAATCACTGAATCAAGTTTTTGGTCAGTTTTCAGGTATACAAGGAGTATGAAAGCTTGTATGATTGGGAACAAACACAACAGAAGACACAGAAAGGCCTCTAGTAATTCACATACATATATGTAAGTATAATTAAGTGCAATAAAGAAAAACACAGAGGATGTTTCCAATTTTGTTTAAATCTAAAGGCAGACTAATTTAAGGAAGCTAAAAGCAGGACCATGAATTAGGTGGATTTAAGAAAGCTAAAGTCATACAAAAGCAACGATGATGAAAGTAAATTTGAGGAGCTGAATCAAAATAATAGAGCTTTGCTTCATCTCATTCATCTATGTATATTTACATTTATACATCTATGTCTATATTACATAAGGGGAAAACATTGAGATTAAAAACACCTTGTTACAACTTTTTGAACATTCTTTTTAAATTACATATTTCGAAAGAAATACCTAGAAACATTTATTTAGGAGGAAAGAGTAATCTTTTTATAACTGTCTGCTTCTAAGATTTTATGTAATGTGAATGCAGAAAGAGACAGAAAAAAAGAAAACATTACGGTCTATAGCTTAAATATTAAAGAAAAACTGTATTGCTGATTCTAAAATCCAAATATATTTATGTCCCTATCACCTGTAATTTTCGACATATCTGCTGCAGACTGTCATTATACCCAAACTGTTTGCAGACACTGCTGCACAATGGAATAGTCAGACATCAACTGTTGAAGTATTTGATGGCATTGTCAACCTGTTAACAAAATAAGAAATATTATATGAACGCTGAATAGACGCTAGTGACACCACAATTTGAGGTTACCCACCTTTTTTACAGCTCTCTTTTACTTAGGCCACGATACAGAAAAATACATATTTTCTACACTGACTTTCCTAATAAGAATTGTTAACTTAGATCGAATTGATAGAACATACATAGAGGGGATTTTTTACCGCTGCTTAAAATTCTGATTTGAGTCAGAAACATTGTAATCCATTACAAACTCTCTAGAGAAAACATTAATTAATACAAAACAATTTAATTAGTTTATGAAAAACCATTTTTAGTTTAAAAAATTATTTTTAAGAACAAGAACATTTTACTCTAAAAAAATAAATATTTTCTTGTATCCTCAAATTCAAGAAAAAATACGCAGGAATATAGGTGCTATAAAAACAATTGAATTCAGATACGGTAAGTTAAATTTTAAGAAATTATTTGATTTCATGGATCACATCTAGCTGATCACAGAATAGCAAACTTGTTAGATGAAGCAGAAGATATAGTGTTTATCTGTCTCTTTAGCATCTGAGTCATACGGTTTGACAAGATTTTGATAACCATTCATCTGCAAAAATTTGATAACTTTAGGAAGTGTCATTCAGGCCTTGGATGTCCATTTTGTTCTGGATGTCAAGGTCCAGTGCGCCAAGAACTGTAAGCATATGCACAGCTGTAAGCACAGGAAGAAGTCTACAGGAGCTCAGAGGATTTGTTACAGTGCTGGAATCATAGAAAAGATTTTCATATGAAAGACTTAAATATCCAACGGAATTGATCCTGTGCTGAAGATAAAAACTTTATTTCTTTGCAAGAACAAAAAGATGGAGGCTTAGATAGGAAAGGGGGGACTTTGTTGTTTGTTTTAAAAGGATATAAATCTTCAAGATGCAGGCTGTACAAGAAGGTTAGAAAGATTAATACTCTCTGGGCAGGATATTCTACTCTTATTATGCACAGTATATCTTGCACCTTGTTCTGAAGCATTTAGCAATGGCTCATGGAACAAGAGATGTTCAATGGTCTGATACGGCCTTGCTGCATCGATCACTGTGATACAGCAATCAAAACCAGAGGGTGCATATGGCACCATTTGATCTTTACAACAGAATTCCACTATGCTAATCTCTAAAACATAGCATCAGATTATGCATTTCCCTCCCTTGTGCTTTTCCTTACTTAAAAATAAATAAATCAATCAATACCGCTATGATGCAAAATTTCTGAACTTAAGGGAAGTCAATACTGTTTGTAGGTGTTGGCAGAATGCTACCTCTGTGGTAACAGGGTTGCAAATTGCAAGAAGCCCTATTGACCTTCTTCTTTTAATAAACTCACTTTTGGAAAAAACACACACATTCATTATGTCTCTTACTTCCTGGAGGAAATATTGGTGCAGCTGAGGTCTGGAAACAGAAGCCTCAACAACAGGAACAAACGACTGAAATAGTTCAGTGTCTTGCTTCTTCTTTCAGCATTTGTCCTACTTCTATTTACTTTCTATTAGGGCTAATTTTTTCAAAAGGTGAGTCATCCACTGTACCTTTTTAAAAAAACTCACATTTTTGCAAGAAAAAAGATGACAGAACAGAAAGAATTGGTTGTGTAATCTGTACTTAAACACTTACATTTGACTTTAGAAGTTCAAGAATTTGCAGACAATGTAAGTAAGCAACTAGCATCTAGAATTTCAATTAACACGAGCTTCAGACTATTCCTTAAAATGCTGGGTATCCATTTCATTGTCCTCATGACTCTTCCATTCCTCTCTTATTTCCACATACGTCTTGTGAAACTTTTTTCACGTCTCTCTATTTAGATATTGCTAGCAGTTTATAGTTAGGTCAATATATGTAGAATCCTCACCTGATAATTTGCATCCTCATAATCTCACTCTCAGGAAACAAACAACAATTTAAAGCACAAGACTAAATGGGCAATAAAAGAATTTGAGGTTTAAAATGGCCAACAAAGCCTCAGTAAACAAATGCCTGACATGAAAAGACCTACTATTATTAATTGCTTCTGATAAGAAGCACAGGCACCTCCACTGATTTTAAGAGCTGATATAAACTTTGCTGGTTTTTACTTATCTTTTTTTTACGCTTCAGCTTTCACTGAGTTATGCTGAGATTGATACCCATGAATTTATAACATTTTTAAGAGATACAGTGAACTTGTTTTTTTAACTGCTAAAACTTGAATATATAGGTTGCAGAGTAGTTTCTCTAAGGTAGACTTTGCATTTTAATAATAATAAATTATTGTTATTGATATTAAATATTATTAAAAATAAATCAAAACAGTCATAAGCATGTCCCCGTTGGACTGATCATGGATGTTAGCTGGGAAAGGAGAATTTATGCTGAAGTCCCAAACTGAGCAGCAGCAGCAGCAGCAACATAAAAAGGGTTTCAAAGAGAAATTTTCTAAGAGAAAGATACTTAAACATGTTTTTGTAAGCACACTCTATTAGCATCTTATATGAGTTCAGTATTTTCTAAGCAAAAGATCTCTTATGGCAATTTGGCAACTGGAAATCCCCAGGGATAGCCCTCTTTCCACTTAGTAATTGACAACCTTCCTAATGAATGCACAATCCACATTTTTCCCTCTTACCAGTACAATTTAAAGTCTACAAAGAGCAACATATGTTTGTTTTCAAGTATCCATGAAGAAAAAGGTGATAATCTGAAAAAAAATCTACAGATGACTAAACATGGGTGAAATTTTGAATATGGCAGAGAACCAGCTGGGAACACTTTCACACAGACTGGTTATGCAAAGAGAGAAACACTATACTTGCTTAATGATATCTACAAATAACATTAGGTAATACTGAGAGCTGCACAATCATGGGACACTCCACCTAATATTAACTATTCAACAGATAAAAACCACTATAGGTCACTGTAAAAAACAGTAAGTTTCTTCTATTGAATATTCCCTAAAGGTCAGAAAAGGGCCAAGTCATTCTGAGTGTATTGTCAACAAAATACAAGTTTCTTCCTTTTAATGTTACCCCAAACTAGGCAGAAACAGTAGGAGGTGATTAGGAGACCTACTTTTTTATTTTTTCTTTTGAAGGGGCACAATGAAGCATCAGTCTGACACCAGCAGATGCTAAATCAACGTTTTTTCCTTCTGTACCTAAGAGAGAAGGTTGTTGCTGGAGAACACAGTTCAGTTGCTAAATTAATATTCACACTGTATTTCCACATTCCTACCCCAGAATGAGAAGGGTCAGATCATGTGGAGACAGATCTGGGAGGCGGGGAGAGCCAATCCCTGAAAGAACTGCTAGGAGAGCTATAGCCATGTTGTGTAGTGCAGAAAGTGGAAAGATCACACAATGAAGCACTTTGACTTCTTGCCAGGTATACCCTGTGAAATGAATTTCAAAATAAACTTTTAGATTACAGACGGCTTTTCCAAGCCATTGCTGGCATGAGCACAACTGTGGAAAAGCTGTGACACCAGCAAATAGGGATAGAAGAGCCTGAGATATTAAGGGAAACTTGTCAAGCAGAGCTTAAAATATCTAAATATTTCTCCTAAATATTCGCCAAAAGAAGAAATAGAAATTGCTTTGGCTCTGCTTGCCTGTAAGTTTGCACCTTCTGGATTTATTTTTTTTTAAATATTCACAGATACTAGTTCAGAACTTCTATAAACATAATACTAATTCACGTCTAAAAGCATCAGGAACGGGGAGGCTAAAGATAGAATTCTTTTAAAATATAGCATGTGGTGTGCCAGCCACACAGTCCTATGAATTTTATGTTTGTCCTATCTGTCCAAGTAAAACACACTGCGAGCATCTAAACAAAGCTCCTTGAATTCCTCGCCTAATGTTTACAAGGAATATAGTTGAAGGAGTATTTGCCGAAACAATTAAGTTGAAGAAAAGAAAGCATATGCATTTAATGAGTGACAAAAGAGGCAAAGTACTTAAGTACTGTCTTAAATGACCCTTATTACTAACCATTCCGGGGGAAAAAAATCCAAACTAGTAATTAACATTTTAAAACCTCATGTAATGTCTACACAAATGCTAGCAGTGCCATCAGAAATGACCACTGCAATGAAAAGAGTCATATAATTTTTTCCAGAAAACCGTGGAAATTGTAAAGAAAAGATGTATTGAATGAATTATTTCCTGGTACTTAATAGAAAATTATTGTTTTTTCCTAAATGTGGATCATTCACCAGCTAATGAGCCTTTTTTAAAGTAGAGCAGAAGCAGTTCTACAGTCTCCAACACTCAACACCAGGGACAAAAATTATTTTGTACCCTTTAACTCCCAACAGAAGACACAGAATGTATTAAATGCAAATGCAAACAAAACTGGGCTGGCTCCTGCTTCCACAGACTGAATGAAAAATTGCCATTGGCACCGTTTCAGGAAGGATTTATTTCTGAAAACGTCATCCTAATGTACAGTACCCCTCTAATGGCTCCACCAAGCTGCTTGTCACTGTTTCCAACTCCTTAGTCAGGTTTTCTAGGATAAAGAAGTGGAAGAAAAGATGTCCAAACAATGCTTCAGACAACATGAGGTTAAAATCACATAGCTCCAGTTTGCTGCAGGAACTATTTCAGCTCTCAACAAACCTCACAGCACACAGACTTTGCCTTTTACTTCTCCTGCTGGGTCTAGCTAAGGATTGAGCCCCATAGCTGAATTTTGAATATCCTTAAAGTTTGTGGATCACAAATTGTAACAGATGTCCCTGCTGTGCAGGGAGTTTTGTTTAAAGGTCCATCTGCCTGCAGACTGAAATCTAGGATTTTTTGTTCGCATCCTGCAAAACCAGATCTTTCAGGCCACTCACCATAAAAACACAGAGATTTTTCTGAGGGTTATGAAAGATCAATATGTTGCATACGTTTGTTCCTCTAAAAAGAGGGATAGCTTGAGACCATCTCAGGGTTTGGCAGGACACAGTCTTACTCGTGTTAATGTTGCCTCCACAGAATTGGCTGCCTGCTGCAAGAACGAAATGGATAGATGCACCTATGGCTTTTTTCTTTAAACCCCACATACGCCTTGAGTGATCTACACATCTGGGGATGTGGCAAGGGAAGGAGTCACCTCAGCATGGCTACATGGAGAATGTGGGCCAGGCAGTGGAACACAGGGTCTAGAATGTGGTCATCTAGAGGAGAAAGGCAAAGAGACTACAGCATTGGTATATTTAGCAAAAGGATATAAGTGTTTCCAAAATCTGAGCAAAAGAAGATAGCAATGATGAAATGACACGAAATCAGAATGAAAGAGAAGTAAGAGACTATGAAGGAATGAAAATCAGGGTACGGGAAGAGAAAATAGCAGAAAGGGGACCAGTGAAAAGAGAAAGAATAAGTATTTACTATGCAATTAGATTTCATATGGAGAAGCACTCAATTCCTTCCTCTGTCCAGCTTACAATACCACTTTTCAGAAGAAATTCTCCACACTTCCCTTGGCACATGAAGGGAGAGAGCTTGTGGGGGGAAGGGCTTCTTCACGCTCATCAGGCTCCACTGCTCTCTTCCAGGTTCTACCATTACATGAGTACATTTTGGGTTTTGGATGAGAAACTTGCAGGAGTGAGTAAGACACTTGCATTTGAGCTGAGCCAACCCCAGCCTAGGAGTTTTATGAGCAGGCACTCACCGTACTCCTGGGAGAAGAGGCTCCAGTTTCCTTTCTTGCCTTCCTCAGCTCACTTTCAGCCCAGGAGCTTCTTTACAGAAGTAGCAAGTCAGTTGTCTGCACATTCTCCAATCACCAGCAGTGGGGCCTACTTCCCTACTGCTCATCCCCTAATAGCATGAGGTTATCTCCTCCTCATAGGCCTAATTATCCTTTTTGCAGTTCATCTCCTTGGTGGCCAACAGGCAGGCCCACAAGCTTGAGAAAGGACTGCACAGACAGCCAAGAAATTGTTCTAGTTTTCCAAACTATCTCAAGTGTTGTCTTTGCTTAGGTCAGACCTTCCTAAAAAAGTCTTTATTGGCCTTCCTTTGATTTCTCTACCAAGTCAGGCATAACTTCTTTGTAGCCAGCTCCATTCCTCCTGGACCAAGTCCTGCATATGCAGTCATGTCCAACACAGGCATGCCACTCTGTTTCTCTCGCCTGTCCAAGATCAGAAACCTTCAGATATGAAGCCATGAACTGAACACAGCAATTTCACAAAAGAGACCAGAATTCACAGGTTATGACAATGTTTGCTTACTTGAAACTGGTTGCAAGTCTTCTTGTGTCTTCAATTCTTCGCTATTCTAGAACAGTGTGTTTTACCTCTACTTAACAGCCAAAGGAAGTCAAAGAGAGTATCTTTCAGCTATTTCAGAAAACATTTGCCAATAGGAAATATATTTTTTAAGACACTTACGGTAACTCTTTGCCACTGTTTTAGAATCTGGCATCCTGTTTACCAGTTTAGAGGTAATATATTAGAGAACTAAGAAAACAAACACTATTACACACCTGGAAAGATGAGTAATGCTATTCATCAGCAGAGGATTTTTTTTTTCAGATACATTTATATATTGAAACCTAAGAATGAATTATTTCTGTATTTGTATCTTTGTAAAGGCACTAGGTACTGGTCATAATAATCATAACGTGTTTTCTCCTGTAGAAGTATCACAGGTTCAATATTTTCTGCATAAAGTATTACTTTATTTTTATGGAATGCCTTTATATTTTGTCAGAAATCAGATGCTTATGTTCTTTTATTACTGGCAGAATGAGAGGGACAGGTCAAGTCTTCAGCATGGCATTCCTAGTTTTTCATGTAGCAGTGAAATGTTCTGTATCTCCTTTCCACATTTATTCTGCCATTTTGTCAGTTTTATGCAGTGTCCTCTTGTTCACATTTGAAAGACACGGAAGTTCTCTAAATTCTTTTAAATTTCCCCTTTTTTTAATATTGCACAATTCAATTTTTACACTTCACATTAGATTCCTGTGTATAGTGGTCAAAATTTGTTACAAGACTTCTTACATGGCCTCATCAGTGGCAGACATATTCTTTATTTTTCTGCTTCAAGCATCTGTTTAAACTATTTTCTTTTAACTACTGTTGTTTGACCAACAAGATCTTTCACTGCCTGGGACTGCACCTCCTAAACTGATAGCCAAATTGGTTTTGGAGAAATTTTAATGGGTATTCTCTCCTACTGACAGCTGGAGAGCAGTTTATCCCTCCTTCCAAGGAAAGATTCCTCAGGCACAGTGCAATCTTTAATTTTTTCCATAGTCATTCAGTGTATTCAAGATCTGACAGCTGTCATACAGCTCCATCTCCCATTTACACTGTTGGGGGACAGGTATGCTGAAATAGGGTGAGATTTTCAAGTAAGGAAATTTCCCCCCCCCAAAAATAGAATATGCCCACAAAAGCAAAGAGAATGCATGCTGAAGATGAAAATTAATTCACTCCACTCCACTAAAAGAAACCAATAAATGCTTTTACAACAACAGTGAAAAGCTGACTGGGGTCTGAACTTGCTCTCACTAATGTCAGTAACAGTTTGATTCAATGGGAGCAAAGTAAATCCCATTAGAGCCTTTTACAAAAAAATCCTAATAAAAGCAGACACTACAACGTAAAGGCCCCCTTCAGGCCTCGCTTGCACCACAGCCATTGTAAAGCCACACCATCGTAGCTGGGGTTGGCATTCAGAGCTGGAGCTTTTCAGTCCCACACTTACCACGTCACAAAAAGCCGAAAGGAGATGCTGCTCCAAAGTGAGAATTGCAAGGCTCCCCTGGCCGTGGATTTAATACGCTATTGTTAGGTTTACATAAGATCTGGCTGGGTCCCAAACGAGCATTCCCTGACACCCACACCGCCTGATTTATGCTGTCTTATTTGGCTGGTAACAGAATCAAATTGGTGACTGGTTTTGAATGAAGGCAATTAGGGTGCTTGATTGGTTTTGCAATTTGGAGAACACTACTCCAGAGTTTAAGTCAATTGTGTAGAACTATCCACGTCTTTAATCACTGGTTTCCCTGTGCAAAGAGCTGGTACTTTACATCATCTGAAATTTATACCACCTATAATCAATTCCATTCTCCCCATTACCCCCCTTATTGCTTCCTCCCCTCCCCTGCACCTGGCAAAAACATTACACTTTACCAGAAAAAAAGTTAACTATATTGTGGCCAATTACTTCAAAGGTACATCCGAATTTTTACAGGGTCAACCAAGTATATGGGGGTAACCATCTTTACAGAGCGTCTGACAGCTGTTGTGACATAGTGGTCCAACACTTCCTGTTAGAAACCTGTTGGGAAGAAGCTGTTTAAGTTAGAGTTAGGTTAAACAACAGACTTCTCTCTGCAAATCCTAGAAAGCAATGTCATCAACAAAGAAAACAATTTTACATAAGTCTCTTGGGTTCCCCTGAAAGACTGGAAATTCTCGATTCAAAGAGTTTTCTTTCTGAATGCATACTAAATATACAGGCTTCACAAATTCCAAAGCTGAGAAATAAAATTTCACTCCAGAGTTTCCTCAAGCAATTTTTTATTCTCAGCAGTGGACAGAAATTGAAGTGTACATTTACAGGATAAATAAGAAAAACTCTGAAGAGTTACATGATATTCTAGGCAATATCTTCTGTTCCCTTATCATAATCTGCACTCCTGGTATTTATTCAGAACAAGGCTGTGTTCTGCACAGTGGTTTTCAGATCACTAAGTCCCAAACCTTTGGGCCAATGGTCTGCTGAGAGTCTTTGCCACTGATCACTGACCACCACGGAATTATACAAAACATTTACCTGAAATGTCAGTTCATCTTACACAAAGCTGTAATCAGATGTGATGCACTGAATTCCACTTCTCAGAAAGGCTGTATAAGAAATGTTCTGGGCTTCACTGAAGGGTGCCACAAAACCCCTGATCAGCTCAGAAGACGTGAGGCAACTTCAAGGCTTTCCATAATGTGGCATAATTTTATACTCCTCACTGAAAGTCCTCACCATAGCTGAACCATGCACCCCCATGCAAACTGACCACCACTGACAAATCACAGCTTGGAGAGCCAAAAGTTTTATGAGTAGGTAATCAAGTAACTAATTAAGTTTTATTAGTAGTTAATAACTTGTAGGGTTATGTATCTTTGTGCAAATTCCCTGCATACAGACTTAATTTATTGCGGTCCTGAAAGTCCTCACATTTTAATAAAATCTGCCAAATAGAAGGAAACTCTGGTTCCCACACTCAAGTAAATAGCAAATCTTACTGATTATGAGGCAGTAATGAAACCATGTCAAAAGGTTTGCATAGCATGGAGTAGGTAATGTTAGTTAGCTTCATTTAATATTAGTTAAGAGTAAGCAAATTCTATTTCAATTGAAATGATCCTATTCCTTGAAATAAAATATTGAAGAAAGAAGAAAAGCCTCAGATTTCTGTTTTGTTTCATTACTTACAAGCAACAAGGAGTAACTGAAAATTCATTATCGTCCTTCGGTACTGTAAGCAGCTATGCTGTTGCTGTGCAATTTAAATACCCAATCTCCCCATTCCACCTCACCAAAACCCTACCCATGGTATGTTCAAGAAGAGTGATAAATTTGAATTTGACTGACTTTAACATAGCTGCTCACCTAATAACATTCACATGCAACACTACCCACAAAAGCACTTATTTAGACAAAAATTGGTTTTACCACTGCAACCATTGTGAAATTACTAGCACATATTTGTAATAGTCCCTAGGAGCATTCCGGGTAAACCCCCACGAACTAGATAGATACTTTGATGGATTTTCTCCCCCTAAGTGACTAGGTTTATTGGAGAAAGAGTGAGGAACCACATCTCTGCCAGCTCCCCAGATCGCCATTCACGCCTGCGTGACATTACTGGTAGTGCCTGGAGTTGGCAGACCAGCATTTCAGACTAATTTGTACCTTCAAAAAACTCCACAAACTGATTTGAACACTTTGTTGTGCTCATCATATTGACCTGAAAAACAGTGCTTACAGTCCCAGCCTAGGCTTCCCAGGGCCAGCAGTCATGGGCAGAAGGTGACATTTCTTCCAAGGACAAAGGCACAAATGGGTAGAAGTCAGGGACCTGGTTGCAGTGCATCAGCCCTCTATGAGAGACCCTGAGTTATTTCTCCCCTCGAGTTCATGACGCAAACCTGAAGGGACACACAGCATATTTGTGACTGAAGGTGCATGTCTACAACAACTTTGCTGCCTTCCTTTAGATAGAGAGTAAACTTGGGAACTCAGATTCTCGGCTAGAAAAAGGAAGTGAAAACAAATACAACAAATATTGTCCCAGGGTCAGGAATTCACGTCTTCAGCAACCCACATCAGAGTCCAGCAGTGAAGGAAATGTATAGAACCTTCCAGTGACCCCCCCATTTTGCAACATGTGCTTCAGGTGGTTTTAGAAACAAGGGAAGAACCAGGAGCTCTGGATGCAGGCAAATTGGTGACAGACTACAGGCCATGCCAGAGGCCTTACCAAGATAATGGAGGCAAGGCAGAACAGGATTATTTTCAGAACTGTCTCCAGACACAAGGAAATGAAGGAACAGCTCCAATTCGGAGGCCTCAATGATACCAGCCAGAAGCATAACCCAGCACAAACTGAAGAGCATTGAGCAACAGCCAGCAGGAAGGGGAAATTCTTCCTCATGATTAGTGGCACATTCCAGCAGTGTATCTGAAAGGGATGATGGCAGAAAAGCTTCACATCCCTCCCTTAGCAGCAGGGAGGCTGGCTCCAAATCAATCAGGAGATTAAGGGATCTCATCCTTTGGGGAGAACAAAGGAGGAAATAATATACCAGAAGCCTCTTGTGCCAAAATCCTTTCTTACAAGCCTCTGTTTGGGGGTAATAGCAATTCAAATACTACGAGTACAAAAGAATGCTGAAGAGAGCAGGAGAGTAAGAGAGGGTGCAAGCCCTCCTCCTAAAGCACTGGCCTCCCCTGAGACCACAGGCTGAGCTGCAGAACTTCGGGCTACTAAGCTAAGTGTCTGAATAACATCTGGATATAGGTATAATTATAGGAATCTTCTTTTAAAGCACATGACATTGTAACTCACAAAAAGGTAGGTGTTTCATCCTAGCACTGCCCACTTCTCATTGAAAAATCAGACCTCCAAGAGCTGGGAGACTTAGAAAAGAGCAATGCAGCACACTTGAAGCTGACTTTCGACCTCCATTCTGGCCCTCTGGAACAAGGTGTAGAAGGAAGTAAGACGTAAGTTTTTCAGCCTGCAGTTATGCTCACAAACACTCTCTATGCCCCCTACTGCTCAAACTGAGTTTTACCTTCAGGCAAAAGACCCATCATCCCACTTTTTAAAAATACAAAGAATTTTCTTGACTGTGCTGTTCCCTGCAATCCCTAAGAGCCACATTTTTCTTCACAGAGCAGTGTGAAGCAGGGGAAGGAGGAGAAATACTGCTGCCGATTGAGTCTAATAAGAGAACTTGAGAACTAAAAAAAAAAAAAAATTAGAAAAAGCAGCAATTAAAAGTTCTATAGCTGGGCGAGGCACCAAGTTTTTTAGCTATTTTCCCTAAATCCTAGCCCTCAGTCACCAGGATTCTGCCTGCATATCTAACAGCAATGGTGGATTCATGTCTTCAACTCTGACACCTTCACTAGAGATATTTCCCACTC
This sequence comes from Rhagologus leucostigma, assembly GCA_013397725.1. Taxonomy (NCBI): domain Eukaryota; kingdom Metazoa; phylum Chordata; class Aves; order Passeriformes; genus Rhagologus; species Rhagologus leucostigma. The sequence continues at coordinate 1,246,570 of VZTD01005399.1, read as the reverse complement.
CATCCCCAAAACGCCTCCTAACAAATCAGCTTTGCACAATGCTGCAAGGTGCCAAAATGACACAATACTTCACAGGAGATGGCTAAACATTTCTTCTTGAAATGGGAGCATAAGGACTCCCCTAACAGATGCCAGAGAAAGCTGACTTGCAAATGTTTAAGAACCTTGTCAATGAAAACTGATTCTGATTGATTTAATGAAAGTGCTCTATACTGTCGAGGGGGTATTTACAAAAGCAGAGTTTAATCTAGTGAGACTGTGTTCCCACCAGAGCCAATGAATAGACATAGGCTTGCCCTGGGCAATGTAGAGAGGGAAGTCATGCTAAAGACTGTCTTTGTGAAACGTTCTACTGTTTCCCACCATGCATGGAACATCCATTTGCTGACATGGACCATTTCACATAGCATGTACCCTTTCTGAAAGCATTTATATGATAACCTCAAGAACAATTAACAGAGAATTGTTTCAACTAATTGGAATAATGGATACACTAAAGAGGTTAACTGTAAAAGATTCTCATTTCTCCACCAGCTAATGTGGAGAGAGGAGCAAACAGAGGAAGTACCAGAAAACATTGTTAAAGGTGAGTTTTCTGAGCAGAAAATACCTGTAAGCCCCACGACCCAAACAGATTAATGGAGGTTACTGGAGTTGCAAAGGGGAAAAAAAAATCTAAAGACTGAGCTTGGAAACCCTGGAAAAAAACAGATCAAGAGCATCCACAAGTAGGGCCAGATTTGTTTTGGATGCATATTGCATCATGTAAGATGTGTTACTGTACACAGAAGCACATAAATGTTAAACTCATGTAAGAAAAAGAGCCATCCTAGTGGCTCCTACTACAGTAAACCCCCTTGCTTTAGATTTTTTTGGTATTCTGTAGATTACTGAAACAGTTGCAATTCAAAATTAATGCATCAAAATGCTGTTAGTAACATGCAAAGGGCACATGCCCCATATCAGATAGTTTTAGCAAAGTCTTCTGAAGGCTGCCAGAATATTGAACAACTCATACACTCCATTAGTGCTTGAAATAGGGAAAATTGCCTAATTCCTTTTGAAAAACAATACAAATATACTTCAGAGAAAGAAAAAAATTCGAAAGTCAGTCAATCATACAGACTGATATTATTCTAGATAATCAAATATTGGCAGAAGTCTTGCAAACCGACTCCACTCTTACCACTACCACCAGATCACTTGGGCTAACCTGGCTACATTCCACAGGCACAAACAATTACAAATATTTGGTGAGCACTACACATTACTCACCACTTTAAAAATTACTAATATAATCTTTATTTGATATTCTATATAGATAAAACGGCCCATTCCACTATATTTTTTTTTTATTTTTAACACAGGAAAAATTCAATTTCAGTTAGTCTTACTATTTCTATCAAGGAAGTCTACCATTTTCACTATGCCTTCCTCAATTGAAACAGCTCTTGATTAGAGACCCTGTCCCACAAATAAGCATTGTAAAGCAAGCATATCTCTGGTCACTTCAACTGTTTATTCTACACATTTGACCCTCTTCAATGAGTATCTTTGAGTCTCACGGATTTCACAACATCACTATCCATGCTTATACAAAGAAAAGAAAAATCCTTTCATATTAACATCTTTCTTTCCTATAATCAAATGCAGCCTTCATTCAGCACCTTAAAAAGCTCCAGAGTCCATTGTACCTGATTTTCAGGTAAATGTGGCCAGTGGGAGTTCTTGTCCATGAACAGCCCGATTTTCCATGCTGCATTTCCTATCCAATAGTCTAAACAACATAACTAGTCTATCCCTGCTGCTTAAGCTCTTATATTAAGACAGTCTCAATAAAAAGTGTAAGGGCTTTCTCTGTAGGACTCCTCTCCAGAATATAATCACAGGTCTTCTTACCTGCGTGATCCAAAGCAGAATTCTGGCACAGCCATAACAGGAACAGATCTTGTTCGCTTGCTCAAGTCCCGAGACCAAAAACTAATCATAACAAGGATCTACTCCCCAAGGCAGCAAGAAAACACAAGTACTTTGATTATTTGTGACAGCTGCCTGATATTCCAGCTATCTCTGCTGAAAGGGAAGGTTTCCCTGAATCATGGTTTACCAGGGTGGCTAAAACCTCTGGCCTCAGTATCCTTCTACCAATTCTGCTCTGGCTGCATTATTTGGATGTTACCACTGCCAGTCTTCAACAGCAGCCATCAGGTTTGTCAGAAACAACCTGCCACGGAGAACAAAGCTCCATGATTCAGGAAGAAATAGGTAATGGAAACATTTAATGAAGTAAAGTAAATTTAATGGAATAAAGCAATTTAGTGGAGTAAGCTTGTATCTCAGTGTCCATCTCTTTCATGTACAGATGCTTGCAAGTGCTTTTCACAAGTTAAACATTGCTTGAAATTCAAATCTGAAAATTTTCTGAAGGAAACTTTATAGGACCAAGACAGGTGCCTGTTTTGACTCTGAAGGGAAATATTTCAGAGAGCTTATCCACTTCATTCAATTCACCTCAACAGTGGAGATGCTCAAAAAGGGCTAATTAGTCAACTCATTAGATTGTGCTTGGGTTACAGAACCAATATTATATAGCTCAATTCTGACTATCCTTTCTACATTTCATTAGATTCCAAGCAGTCATCTAAAGGAAACATTTGAGGGAAGCTACTTGTGCGAGCTCCCTGCCATGGGGTCACGTCTGGGTATGGAAGACATCTGTGTGCACAGAGCTCACCTCAAACCCACAGACACTACCGAAGGCAACAGAGAGCTCTGCAGCCAGACAGACAGCTGGAAACCAGACTCATCGATCAGCACTGAAGTAAAATCTGTGTCAGCTAGGCGATTCTTACAGAAATATCACAATAAATAAACCAGCAGATAACTTCACTGATTTCCAAAGCTACCAGATCAACACCTACACTAACCATCTGGGCAAAATATATTTGGATCGGAGGGACAACGAGGAAAAGGTCATTGTTTTAACAAGTATTATCAATATGCAAGAAGACAGACAAAACTAAGCACTCATTAACAGCAAGAGATGCCTCAGAGTACACTTTTTTCTTGGCAAACATCAAATGCAAAATTCTTTGTTTCTTCCCTTTCCTTTATTCTGAATGCAATACAAATAAAAATGAATATTTATTAGCCTAATTGCTTGAAGGCCTTTCCTCCTTCAGCCCTCTTACACACAATTTTTTATTCCTTGCCCTGTTGAAATGATGCCATTAGTAAACAAATAAAGAAAACACAATGAGTATAAAGAAAGGAGAGAATTTTAAAAATAAAGAAGTCAAAGAAGAAATTTAGTTGGAAGAAACAGCAAGAGGCACAGAATGAAAATAAGTGTGGACTGCAGGAATGGGAAACACAAAAAAATGCTTTCACTTCTGAATTAGCTAGTTCCTCCCCTTTCTTGTTATTTCCTTGAGTCAAGCATTTTCACTAGATCATCCAGTTCACCTTGAAGTGTTTTTCAGGGCAGCAGACCTCAAAGGCATCTTTTACTGCAGAAAATTGAGCTAAAATGGACTTGTATTACTAGCATTACTAGCCCAGTTTTATTTATTACTTTGCATTTATTATTTCTTTTATTTTACACCCAGACAAATTCCAAGGTCGTATTTTAGAGATCACCACATAAGACTAAAGAGAAGAACAAGACTCAGTAACTTTTCTTGATGCTTGCACCAACTCATTCTGTGATTTCTAGACAGCGAGAGGCTGGAGCAGGGTGTGATAATACATAAGGATCTCATCGTGCAGAGACAAAACAAGTTGGTTTTAAAGCCCATTGATATCATTAAGGATTTTACTAGGGATTATATTACTGCAGCAAAAATTGCTCAGTTGTCTTTCCCATCTTTATCAGTTCCCCTTTCCTATGAACTCTAGCTGTGCAAGGAGCATCTGTAATCCTAAAGAGAAGGAATAAACACAGACTGCATTGGCTCTGATCCTTCCTAAATTCAGATTTAGTGACTTTGCCAATCTTCTTGGGGTAGTCCAACTTCCTTCAAGGCCTGAGAAGCAAGAAAAGGAGAGATGGCCAAGGCTTGTTTTCAGGCAAATGCAATCTGACTTTGAAAAAGCGTAACTATTTTAATAGCTAATGTACACCATTAATTACATCAGTAATAGCTCATGGGACAAATTCTCATGAAAAAAATATTTACAAACCAGCTGCACCAAACTTCTGAAAATGGATTTTTGCAGGAACATGTTAACAAAGAAGAAAAAAAAAACTTCCTTATTGAAGTATTTATAATAAAATTAATTTTTTCAATACTTCTAATAATAGCAACAATAATGTCATCATGAGAGTCCTTGAAGTTAAAAAAATGAAAAATTCTGCACATGAGGGGAGGAAAAAAAGCATGTGCAACCTATAAATCACAAATTATTATAACATTTTGCAATATGGTATTTTTACATTAATTTGCATTGAATAATGTGAATGAAGATGTAGACACTGATAATGTGGATTTATAATTTCTGTCACAAAAAGCATATAGTAATTAGCAGTCATGGTAAAAACTCTTGGCCACAGACGCTGAATTCACAAGGTTACTCCTCAACACCTCTTCTTGCTAGATGCAGCAATTGTCCCTTAAGAGCAGTGGCTTGCAGTTCACTTTGTATGATGAACGCAACAGTAAGACTAAACACTAGTTATATCAATGCCTATCAACGTGACCTACATTACCTACCAATTATTATTAAAGTAATTCATAATAAATACACTAATTATCTGACAAAGGTCCTTGCAACTCTTGAGTGCAATATATTCTTACAAGTTTGACTTAGAAAGATTTAAAAGTACTTGGACACTACTTTTGTGTGAAGATAGCCCCATTCAGTAGCAGAGGGGTTTGGAGTTTGTTGTCTGGGTTTTTTTAAACTAGTTACAAGACGTAAGTGATGGGACCTTGTTATTACTAGTTCATTTATGTGCACAACATACACCATCCTTTCAGGGAATTTAATGAACCATGCAGAAGGAGGAAAAGAAAATATCAAAGGAGTTAGTGACCCTTGCCCCAAAAGTAAATTGTAAAACCTTCCTAGTATTTTTGCTGAAGCATCTTTCTATATTTGCAATGTATCTATGCTAGAAGTCGAGCTGTTACCACCAAAAAAAAATTGATGTACAACTTGGGAAAGCTGATTGAGGTGTCAAATGTCCACAGGTTTAGAGAACGATTTAATCAATACAACAGGTATAGGGCATGCAGTTTGTATTCTCATGACTTGTCTCCTATGAAGCTTTGTTGTTTATTTACAGCAGATTGGAAAGCTCCTCTTCATTTGAACCGACAATCAGCCCACTGAAGTTCCCACGTTAAGGTCAGATGCCACTTGCAGGAGAACTTCAGAGGGTTCCGTCATCCTTTTCCTCTTTTTGCAGGAAATAGCTTCAACATGCTTTAAACAAGAACAAAATTACTCATCACTCCAACCCAGAGCCCTGGATGCAAAATACCAGAATTTAGAAGTCTGGATCCAGATTTTGCCAGTCCTTCTCAGATACATCATTCTTCACTGCAAGTAGGAATAAACCGGGCAACGATAACATCAACTATTTGCCTAATTTTAGTTTTCAAGTATTTAAGCCCCATTGTTGAATCAAAAAGGCAGCTGTTTTTCTTAGGACAATCTTTGTAATACCCCAGTAGCCAGCTTGTGCAAATAGCATATTTCCATTGACTTAGATAAATAGTTTTAAGTGAAAATAGATCATATCACTTCGCACAGTAGTTTTGATTTACTCAAGCTGAGAATCTGAATGTAAAGAGTAATTTGGAGGTTACGTTATTTCATTTTTTTTTTAACCTCTACTTATTTCCCTGACATTATTTGTGGAGCAACCTACTAATATTAAAGGGTTGTATTTTCAACTTAATTTCTAGAGTTTCCAGCAATAAAATTGCCTATACTTATAAAAATTTTTGGGGAAAGTAAATGTTTCACTTTTAGTAATCATTTTATAAAATGAAAACACTTCTTCAGCATTGTACTTTGCCAAGAGACCAAATGTAACAATAGAAGCAGATTGAAGGAAAAATTTTCATTAAAGGCAGAAGAATACTCTGACATTATAATTAGTCAAATCTAAACCTCAAAACGCAATGACAGGACTCTTCAGGTAACAAAAACATTGCTTTAATTTATGCTAACGTGCTGTAAAATGCAGAGACATGCTGAAGAACCCAACAAATTTGACTCTAATTTTCACTCTGACTGATACAACAATTTGGATAAGTGGAGCTGCTATCTCTCGACAGGAAAATCAGGCACTTCGTAAGTAGAGGAAGAGCGTAGAAGTGGAGGCAGGACACAGCTGTGCTCCTCATACCTCAGTAGTCAGGATCATCCATGTTTAAAGAAAACAAAATGAAAATAAGAACCACAAACTCCAACCCAGAACCTATTTTTCTATCCAAAATCTGACATTTTATGTGAAATTGTTTCCCTTCTTATATGTTATTAAAAACCAGGTAATGTTGAGAAGTGTTTGGTTTTGGAGAAGAAATAAAGAAATTGGTATCAGCAACACTTCACTCTTCAGAAGGGCTCAGATTATCAAAGTTGTTAGAGTAAGAGATACATAAAAAGTGAGGAACATGAGGTTGCAAATCTACAGTTTTTAATGAGCTCTACTACGGGAAAGTGGGCAGCTCTTTCATGCCAAACCAGAATTCTTTCGCTAGCAAACAGCAGAGCCTTGGGACCATCCTTTCCAAGCCCAGTGGCACATGGGCCCCAGGGTGGAGGGGCTGAGCCCTGGGCTAGAAAGACAAATGGCCTCCAGAGTGACAGGACTTCACAAACTTCACTTATTTACGAATAAATAATCAACAAACAGAAGGGGCCCTGTTTTGCTCTACTGCAACAGCATCCGAAATAGTGCTTGGCTGTCCGGGCGCCTCATCTCACAATAACCACACACAGGAAATTGAGAAGCTACAGGAGGAGATAACAAAAGCCATCAGAGGTGTGACATAGCTTCCACTTTGGGAAAGAGACAAAACCTGGAGAAGAGGGCAATAAAGGTGTATTAAAGAAATCACGAGTAATGTAGACAAGTGGCAAAGAAGACAAGGATGGGTTGCCCAGAGAAGCTACTTGTCAGAATTAAAGCCAACAGAAGAAAGAGCTTTCTTAGAAAAAGCCTGGCTAAGCTGTGCAGCTCACACCACCTGACACTTTGGTAGCCAGAAGTACGAACAGCTGCAAAACAGGTCACGGAGGAAGGATCCAGTGATCACCGTGAAGGTTAATAGCCTGGATGCAACCTTGATCTCAGAGATACTAAGCCATTTATTGCCAGGAACTGGGCAAATAAGCAGCACAGCAGGACTGCTCTAGACTAGTGCTTTTCACATTCAGTATACATTCAAGTCTATACATGCAACAGCACTGTATTTTTAAAGGAATTTTCACAAGAAATTCTACCTAGTTCTTTCCCAGGAAAATTTCATCAAAAAAGGATATGTTCTTATAAACACTTTAATTTTGACAAAACTAGGCTCTTTTCACCTAGGGGAGGAAAAAAAAAAGAACATCCAACCAGTTCTTACACTCCATGTAACCGAACCCAGTGGCAATTTTCTCCTGAGCTGCTTTCAAACCTGGAAACATTCCAGTCAAACCAATGAAGACACTGCAGAGTTCATAAAAGAAGCCGCCCGCTGAGTCACTGTGTGCACGGGAGCTATGTATAAGGTGAGCACTCAGTTATGTCTCCTGCTGACCAAAATACATTGCACCTTGGGTTGGTAATTTTAAATAGTGAGAAGGAACGTGCAGCTTGTATTGAAATAGATTTTTAGAAGAAATTTAATCTAAATTACTTTAAAAATGAAGGCCATCCTCTTTCCCTGCCTTAGTTTTCCCCTCTGACACTGTGGCAAAACAGATACAACAAGAGAAGGAAAAGATACTGTATAAGAATTCTCTTTTATTGTTTTACACAAAGTAGTTAAGTACTATTTTTGAGTGATGTTGTCAACCACAACAAGGATGACCTGCTTTATTAGAAACACAGGGAACTTGCCAATTGAAGGCAGAGGTTCCAAGAAATACTAATTATTTATATATCTATATATATGTAAAATGTCATTAAGCATTAATGTCATTATCACCAAGCTTACACATGGTGATATTCCAGTAATCAGCTCTATGTATGTTTAAATCTCTAGGCATAAAATTGAATATATATTTGCTTGATCCACTAAGGAATAATAACAATAAATAAATTACTACTAATAATAACAGCAGCAATAAAAAGAAAGTAAAGTTTTAGAAAAAACTCTTTACGAGTAGAAAAGAAAACAGCAAAAAGTCTCCTTTAAAAATTACAGATGCCACAGGGTTAAAAAGCCTTCCTGTCTCCACTTGGAAGAATTCTAAAATCAGAAAAGAAGGAATGAAGGAGGTAGAATGAGGAAAGTTCACCTGAGAGCACAAATCAAGCAATCATTTCTTTGGAGCACAGTTATTTTTGAGGTTACCATATAGTTTTTCTTAATATTAAAGGATTCCTTAGATCAAAATCTAAGATTTTAAAAGCTTTTAGATCTTATTTTCAAAAGTGACTCATCACATCAATGAGCTGAAATACAGATCTGTGTTAAAGATCAAAAAAGACACATCACAACCCAAATATAATTTCAACTTACAGTTTGTCAGTGTACCACCTCCAAGATACCAGCATATTTTTTTGCAAAACTATTAGGAGTTCCTTCCTCAGTGTGTGCCATGGTGAGATCAGCAAGAATGTGTCAAAGTTAAGAGAATATGCTCAACGGCATACCAAGTCCTCTTCATATTTTTCTTTCTTTGCATAATCTCCTATTTTAATGCACTAAAAACAAGACCAGAAATTAATATTGATGGTAAAATAGCTTACCTTGCTCTTGAAAATATCCCTGCTTTTATACAAGAAAAATGCCGTAAAAATTAGACAAACTGCAGGAAGAGCTATATCCCATATTTTTCAGAGAAAAATGCTAATTTCCATTCCCAGTTGTGCTGAGGCAGTGCCAGCGATTGGCTCCATATGTTTCAGCAATTGGAGTCATATTAACATTCTTACAGTTCTTTTGCTTTCCATGCTTTGTCTTGGTTAAGCAAACCCGGGAAATCCAGCATTTCTTAACACCCTCCCCTCCAAAGAAAGACCGATTCAGTTTCTGGCTACAGTGGTTTCTCTATCCCAATCCCAACAATGGTGATTTCTCCAGACAATGCAAGGAGGTAGAATGAAACCCATACCCGGCTTCCAAAATGCATTCATTTTTTGGGGAAATTATGATTGAGTGCATAGCAACGTGCAAAGATCACTTTTAAAGGAAGAGCATCATGGCTTCTTGTTACAGCAAAATGTCAATAGATTCTACTTGTATTTTGCCTTGGAAAAAAAAGGCAAGCAGAAGTTTTCATCCTGAGACAGTGACAAATGAGCAGTAAAATGCTAGTTGGGCTGAGACAAAGCAGACTAACTTAATAGCTGCAATTTTCATCAGCACTGGAATATGAATGGTAGGATGGAAAACCCACATTCCAACGCATAACACTGGCAAATATATTTTTCCAAGACAACCTGTTTTTCTAATGCTGTTGACCACAAAGTCATTGAAGTGCACGGTTTTCTTCAGAGGAAGGTAGATCTGCTTAAGATGAGTAAAACTACCACAGCAGGAATTTTACATAAAGGGTTCACCAAAGTTTATGCTTCATCATAAAAAATACAGGACGATACCAACTGGGAGTGAATGCAATAGTTTTCTTTCAAACAATATTACTAAAAGTCAGTGAGTCAAATCACAGATCCTTTGTCACAATAAAACTCCTACTGAAGTGAGTGCTGGGAGAAGGGAGGTAAGTAAGAGCAGAGCATCAGAGAGAGGAAATACTGCTTTCTCGGATTTTACTGCATAACTGCTTATGGGGTGGTAGATAAATTCCCACTCCTAAGTAAAAGATGAAACACCATCATAAAACAGGCTGGCATGAAACAAGTGGTTGTGGTCTTGACGGTATGAGGTTTTTCAATTTTAAAATCTGACAAAACCCAAATCTGATTCAGATTCCTATTAATTTAAAACAAAAATTCTTGTGTGACTTCCAACCAGCAATTTCACAAACCAAAGCTTTGAAGTACCACCTAACCAGCAATAAAGGGGGCGTCTGTGCTATGGAAACACAGGGGAATTCAGAAAATTCCTTTCAAGGACAGTGGAATTTTTAGGACTGTACTCCATTTAGAAATACCAAGCATTTTCAAAGCAGTAAAGAGAAGAAAAGAAAATTAAAAAATCCCCTCAAACTGAAAGCAGAAACCTTCTCCTAGCCAAACCACAGATCACGGATAGGCTTTCTGACATGCATTTTATGGTATTTACAGAACTTTACTAATGAATCTAGCAAGACATTGGTGACTGAGATCTTGCTGCAGCAAAGCCTTTAAAACATCTAGTTAAATATCACTCAAGTGGAGGGAATGAGTTTTGAGCATGCATCAAAGATTACTCAGGTTATAAAGTCATGAGGATATGCCAAAGGAACAAAGTAAAACAAAAGACACTAAAACTAATCAGATTATATTTAAGAAACACACAATTTCAAGACTAAAGTAATTTCTTTATAAAACAAACCATGGAATAGTCAGAAAAGAGGAAGAAAATCACACTAAAATTGTAAAGGAAAATAACTGACAACTAAATGCAGCTGTATGACTGAGGAAGAAAACATAACAATTACTCTTACATTTAACGGATCTTCTTCCCCCCGCATCCAAAATGGGCTGACAGAAACTACGCAGACATAAAATATTTTAATTCTACTGCCACATTTGTCAAATGCCATTGTGAAATCCTAAAAAACGATTCAAGTTCTGTTCCTTGTGAGCAGTGCCATTGCAGACTCTTCCCACCAAAAGACATCTGGGTTAAAATCATAATCAGGATTATGCAGAAGCATTAAACAATGTTGGCAAACTGACTGACTACAGTCCAGGAAAAACATATCATCCTCTGCAAGCTGGACAATAAGTATTCCTTATTGTCAGGTTCTTGTATTGAATCAGGAATGAAATCTCCACTACCTTTAATTTCTAAAATCCCATGTTCTATCATTTGGAACAGAGATTTGAGAGTTGTGTGTAAACCCTTTTTCATGTAGAGCTTCTATCTATTTGAAACTATTTTAAAACATTAAGTACTAAATATGCATTAAGAAAATCCATAATGTGAATACGAACAGAAATACTTACCTTCAGCCAAGACACTTTGTAGTTTTACAACATCTGAGGAACATGAGCCATATTTTGCCTAACCATCCTCAGTGGGGAAACAAGGGTGGAGAAAGTTTGAACAATTTGTTATGGAGCTGTGTGACCTTGAGTTAGAACAGAATACAATCTTAACCCCCCAAGGCCCTAAATCTAAATTCAGACTACAGTGCTTCCCAGTGCCTTACTCTTCAGGTTATACATTTGGCATGAAGACAAACACAGAAACCAGACAATCCTTGGCCACTGACATGTAGGGTGCTGTGCTATTACCATTTGCCTCTGAGGTCTTTGAAGACCTTTGTTGAACCTCCTCATCTCTCACTTTCAGTGGGAAGTTAATGGAGGTCCTGCTCTACACCAGTATCTTCTCACTGGATTCCTTGATCACTTCGGAGATTATGGAGAAGAATGGTGTCACATGGTGCTATTTTAACCAAATATTCCTATATCACTGAAGAAGGGAATCTGTTTTCTGAGTTTCCTTTACTTGTTTGACTGCAGGGGGGCTACCGAGGAACCTTGAATGGTCCCAGGACAGTAAGGAAGGCCCTGAAGTATAAAGTTGCTACTTTCTGCTTCATCTCCCATAGTGGCAGAAGCATCAACAGCAGGTAAGCAGGAATGGAAGCTGGATTAGCAGGGTTTAGCAAAACATTTCAGCAGGAGTCACCAACTGGCTCCTGAAAAGAGTTTGAAACAAGGTGGGGGTCAACCTCTTCTACCAGGCTACTAGCGACAAGGACAAGAGGACGCAGTCTCAAGCTGTTCCAGGGGAGGTTCAGGTTGGACATCATGAAGAACCTCTTCATGATAAGGCTGTCAAGCATTGTAACAAGCTGCCCAGGGAGGTGGTAGAGTTACCATCCCTAGAGCTGTTCAAGTGATGACTGGACACGTAGTGCCACGGTCTAGTTGACAAGGTGAAGATTGGTCAAATGTTGGACTTCATGATTTTGGAGGTCTTTTCCAACCTAAATGGTTCTGTGGTTCTCTCAGGGATGACATCCCAACAGGGTGTATCCATTTTTCTCCTGTGTCCAGTAACATATCTACAAGCTGCAGAACAAGGATAAGTGACCATTATGCACAGGTATTCCCACACCAACTGTAAAAAGGTGACAAGTAGGTTTTTCCACTTGATCACACCCACAGACACTACTTGGCAAAACAGATAATGAAGTAAAGCATCTTGGTGACAGTAAATAACTGCTAAGGTGAACTCAGAGTCCTTTTGTTTTGCAAACAGTACTGTGTGCCATTAATTACGGGCAAGGAGAAACAAGACTGAACCTCCAAGGCAGATGAACTTGAAGAAGTAGAACCCAACAGAGCCAGAACACTTCTCACTGGCAAGAGGATGATGCACAAGAGGGAGATACAAAATGCTCAGATAATATTGCCTCAAACACTCAGCTCATCAATTAATTTGCCTGCCTAACATGAACACTTGATCAAATGCAAATATTCTGAGAAACAGAAAGCTTTACTACTTTCAGCACAGATGTAAAAAATTTTGATATATTTCTGTATGAAACAAGCAAAGGAACAATAGGCCCCCCTGCTCTTTGTTTGTAAGAGGCCAACTGTCCTGATTATGAAGGACAATAACATGAGGCTTAGCTTTTGCAGGCTTTTTTATTTAATTTATTATCACCCTTCTTGATAGCAGTATCCATTTTGTTTATATTTTAAAATTAACAAATAATCACACTGTTTCAGAAAGCTGCAAGAAAGGGACTCCCACCCCGGGGGTGAGACACAGCTGTGTTTACAACAATGTCATCAGGACTTTTCTGTCAGTAACTAACAGATCACTTCAAGACTCAGTGGTCTGGTGGTCTGGACACGTTACAGCGAAAACTAAGCCATGAAAGGCCAAGGCCAAGCCCAGACACTTCATTAATCTGCTTGGGCACCATAGACACCTGCCAGAATAGAGTCACACCACATTTCCACGGTACAGCTCCAAGGAAATGGCTCTTTTAGAAGAAAAATTGTCACAGCAGGGGACCAGAGTGACAGCAGGAGACTCCCTTCTGTGTATGCAACAGCTTTGAGAGTGGGTCCAGCTTTTTGCTGTCGAATGAACCTGACTTCTCTAATGGGCAACATGGAGAACGGAGAGATTCCCCCTGCCGCAACTCCCTTCTGTATAGTTCACCCCAAGCAGGTAATCTGGCCAGAGTTACCATGAAAAAGTCAATTCAAAAAGCAAATGCTATACTTTGGTCTGCACATGTAAATATTAATGATCTCTGACCGACAATCACCTCTTAACGCCAGTGTAAGAGGAGCATGCAATGTTGTTGTCAAGCTGATCCAGCACACAGCTTCAATTTCCAAACCGGGGATGCTGAGTAAATGATCAATTTCATACACTCCCACGGGAAGCCAAATTATTCATTCAGAACACCTTATTTTTATACATATTTGCATTTAAAATCTGTTTTCACCTGTTTGCATGAGTGGCAAAATGAAAGCTTCCACTTTCTCAGTTTTCTATTTATACATTAATTTTTTCCACACAGCAGAATGTATCTCCTCACTGCTTCCACAAAAATCTTGTCAACAACCCACAAATAATGATACCATCTATTATTCCACTGAGATGAAATAATACCATATGCCTCAACAACATTTTAAATAAATGCCCACCACTCAGCACAAGAGGGAAGAGTTCGTAAGGCCAGCATCTGCTAAACCACCAGATTTTTTACACCATCCCTATTGGAAATACTTACCCATTCTAATGAGATTTAGCAGAAGGCATCCCATGAAAAAAGAGACAGTGGCTGGCAGAAAGGCTGCTTAAGTTCCCTACAGGAGTCTATGCACGCTCCCATTTGTCAGGGTCACTTCAAAGGCTTTGCTTCCTACCTTGTGAGAAAGAAGGCATACAAAAGGGACTGTGAAGGACCACTTCACTGCCTCTTTTCCTCCTTTCACTAACAGCTACTATGAAGGGCATTGGGGATGAGGAGTGGAATTATGATAACCTGTTACAGTCCCTCTCATCCAATGCCAGATGCAGTGCTTGCCAAGGCTTCACACCCAGGCTGTGCAAAGGGCTACAGTGCCTGGCCAGGGACACACACACTTCAAGCTCTGCCTTCTTTCCCACTTGACACTTCAAGAATGTAGGACAAAAAGTGCCTTGAACAAAAAGTTCCCAAGATTAACATTTTCAAACCAGCTACCTAATTAACTGACATATTTGGAGGACCTGTGTAGCTTCAGTTCATGTTGGGGGCGAGGTAGGGGTAGCTATCTGAGAATTCCAGCCCTAAATGCAAAGAGACCTTCTGGGTCTATCACATTCCATACAGGCCATTCCAGAATGGGTTAACATTTCCAACATGCCTCTGTCTCATCTAACTGAACTGAGTGGTTCATGGAAGTTTCTCTTGAGGTTTGGGTAGGGAGCTTGGAACAACAGAGTTGTGATTCCTGCTGACACTTCTTGTGAAGAAAGGGTAATGCAAAGCAATACACTTGCAAGAAGTCTACAAGGCTTCATTAAAAACAAAAAGTATTTTAAACATCTAAAGCATCTACTTCTTGAGTATGCGGGGACTCAGTCACAGGTCACTTCCTAAAGTCGCATCAACAAAATGAAGATCTGTTTTTGAGGACCCCAAGTGGTGCCACTGCGGCTCCCAATTAGGTAGCAGTTCATGTGAAATCTTCAAATTAATTTCACAATGTGTATAACCATTTGCTTTTTTCATATTTAGGGAAGCAGAAGCACAGGACTTGACAGCAACTTTGCACAAGGACAAACAATTCGAACAGCCAAGGGAAGGACAGAACTCAGGTGCTTTATTCCTAATAAACTGCATGGCTCTCTAAATCATTTTTTATATTGCCATTTCCTAAGTACACTGTGGCACAGCAAACTCATTAATTTACTAACAACTGTTAGTAAACATTTTCCTGTAACATTTCCCCAGTTACCAGCTAATGTTTCATTTGAAAACTGAAGCTTTTATTGACAAAGCCATTTAAAATGTAAAATGAATCATGCAAACCTGCAAACAGGAGGGGAAAAGTAATCCACAGAAGAATTACACAGGGACGTTTCCAGACGTGAGAGGGAAGGGCTGAGGAGACATTGCTTGGGAAGGCGAGCGGGAAAGGAGAGCTTTCACCCTTAACTGGAAGCAGCTGTTGTAACCTGCCTAACCCCACCGGAATGCACGTGCTGGGGCCCTGTCTCGCCGGGGCTCTGGCATCGGGGCCATGGCAGCTTTCCTGTGGGCACGGAGCTAACTCACATTTCTGTTATTTTATCCCGAAAGAAGTTACCATGGAGACTGGCATGGAAATGGCAATAGACCAGCGAGATAGAGATGGAAAGCACCGGCGACACAGAGTTCGAGGTCTCAAACTCCTCAGGCCCCGCGCTGGGCTTTCCGTGCCCACAAAGTTCAGCTCCATTCTCCCGTAGAAGCAGCGTATCAAAGAAGGTTTGATGGAGTAGGTAAATGCCAGCCATTAAAAGTAATCTATCACAGCTCATGAACACCTAGTTAATATACATCAGATTGCTTAAGAAGTCTTTGTGTGTGCAAAGGTTGTTAAAAGCGGTGTTAAAACGGCACAGCAAAGGTGGGTGTTTATTTCCCAGGACAAAGCACAGAATGCCAACAGCTTTCCAGGAGAGTGTCTTGTCTTGGGGTTTTACTGAAGCAAAATAACATTGATCAAATACTGTTCTCTGATTCCCTACATGCAAGAATGACCTAACTTTTAAGGGAATTAAGAAAAAAATCTCATTTTTTATGGGATAATAATAACTCAACTGTTTCACATTTCTGGTTACTATGGTGCACTTTGAGAAGTGCCAGTGGGAGCATCAAGAACCGCCCTTTCTCAGAGAAGGACCTGAAGGACTCAGGAGTACTTTAACCAAACCGTAACATGCACAGGGTGGGGATGAGGAGAAAGGCAGGAGATTTCATTCCTGCCTGGAGGTACTGGGAGCCTGCAGAGGGATGGGTGAGAGCCCTGGCATGCAGAACACACCGAACCTGAGGGCTGAAACGTGTTCCCCATCCTGTTCTGTCTGGGCACTGCTCTTTAGAAAACATTTACATAAAATTCAAAGCTTAAAGACTCTGCCCAAGACAACAATAAAACCTGTTTGAAAATAGAATAAAAGACGGCTCAGGATGAGGGGAACTTCCCCATGCATGGCTTCTTGGGGCTTTTTTCTGCGTGCTTTTTCTTTTCTTTTTTTTTCTAGATGAAGGCAGAGCTGATGAAGCACAGGCTCCCCACTGCTGAGTTTAGCCAATGAGCGCAATAGGATTCCAACACACATTTCTGCTTTTCAGACCCATTGTGAACTTTATGGACCATGTTCTTCCTCCATCCACAGGGCAAATAACAAGCCCTGCCACTTGGTACCAAAACATGCTCCCCTGAGCTGGTTAATTTAAGACTGGAATTAGTCTCTTTGTGCTGACAACCTTTTTATGAAGGCAGCATAATCCCACAGAGCACTTACTGCAAGCATTTCAAATCCTGATGTTTTATAGTGTTACTTTTTACAACATATGTGTATATTTGAAATGTTTCTTTGATACATTCCTTTACTGCAGTACAAAGCATAAAATACAACCCACAGAGCTTCCAGCTTACTGACATTGCTCCTTGCATTTGCATATATAATGGCAATGTCATCTAAATTGTTTTGAAGTACAATTTACAGCCTTAAATAAAATGTTGATTTTTAAAATACATTTCCAATTTTAATTTCTTGTACCACAGTGCAGAAAAGGTAGTTTAGTCTAGACAAAAACAAGGTTGTTTAATCCAGTAATCTTTCTATAAACCACTAAAATAATGCCATCTATTTCTGCATATGTGTCTCTGGAAAAACTAACAGAATTTCTGACGTTTCTGGAGATACTAAAAAAGCCATAAGTGACATGCAAGTATTCTCCATAGAAAGTTCTGAGGTCAGACAAGGAAACCAAAGTATTTTAACAGACTGAATAGCTTAAGTTTGCATTTTATGACACTGAGTAATGATACATACCCAGCAGTTTTACATGCCTACCTTAATTCCTCTTAAAAGTCTCCTTAGCAGCATAATAAATGCTATGTGTCTGCTACGGCAGGGCTGGTCCTGAGAGCCCTGACAGAAAGCCATCAGTCATGCCTCCTGGGAAGGCACCTCTTCCATTTTAGAAAGTAACTTCACATATGACATTACTTATACAGCAAAGCAGGCAGCAAGTCATGGGGTGGGAGATGCTGAAGGACACAGAAGCTACTTCTACTCCTTTTGTCCCAAAACAAATTATGCTGAGACTGTAACATATGTTAAAAAAAAAAAGAAGTCTCACTTCTTGTTCTCATCCAGTACCTAAAATCTTCAACTCAATGTACCACAAAAGCTGCAATTTCAACCGCTTGTCCAGTAAAGAAGACAAGATGGACAAGTCTTTCCTCTGTAGCACAGGGCATCATACAATCTGCAAGCAAGGTGAAGACCTGATAATTCACTACATTCAGCTTCCAGGGAAAAAAAAAATCCCAAGGAAAGTGAGGAGCGGGAAGGCAAATATCTGACATTTCAAGATAACAAAGAGTCCTTTCTATTCTGAGCAGTCCAAATCAGGAGAAACTGTTCCAAACCAAAGAAAACCAGAAAGTGCAATAAAAAGTGTATTTATGAACCTATGAAAAAAAATTATATTTATACATATATATAACTAGCCCACTTATTTACTGTAAGATAATTTTATACTTGATTTTCTGGAAAGGCCAAAACAAAAAAGAAGGGGAGAAAGGCACGCCCAGCCATGCAGTGAGTTCACCATGTGCTCCTTGAACACCCACACAACAGTGTTGCCTCCTTTAAAGCCACCCTTAGATGCAATTTTCTCCTGTGAAAATATCAATGCCGATGTTTTGGATATTGCTCCTTCCTGCTTTTCCAGTAAACTTTTTCTAATTAATAGTTTCTTGTTTAAAAAAAGTGGGGAAAGAAGAAGAAAAAAATCCTTTGAAATTACAGGTCCTTAACATCTTAGAATTAACAAACAGCAAGTGTGATTCTGTGATCACAAATTACCCTGAGAAATGACTGCTGGCATTTGGCTAGGCTCTCTACTACTGCCACTCACCTTAAGATCTTTTATAACCCCACTAAGCACCTGTCAAACATATTAGCAGGGCCTTAGTTCACTATTTTCAAGAGGGCAGCAAATTTTGAAAGCTAGGGGTTATAATTACTCGCTTTTTCTGCACATACACACACCAGAGCACATTTTAAGATTGTCCTGTCTGGCATTCCTGCAGATATTATTTGGGACCATTCAAGATTTCTCTAGTGCACCTTGCACATTTTGTTTCTGACCTCTGTAAAGGCGTTTGGATGAGGAGGATGTTGCAACTGCAACAGAATAATTATTATGCCTAAAGAATTCCTTCTACCTTCTTTTATTCCTCTCCCCAAATCTATTTCAGGAACTATTCCTATTCCTCTGACTCTCAGGCATCAACGCATGTGCCGCTGTAGGCAGAATACAATAGCAATCAAAAAAAGCATCACCATGGCAGAAATGCCTCTCTATGAGAAAAAAACAGGCAGACATAGTTTTGTTCACAAGAATTTACATATTAAAAGCTGTATTTATCAATATTTGATTTAAACGTCTGTGCCTGCACATTTATTGAACAAAGCCAGATGGGTGCAGGCAGCTGCACATCTGTATTCATTAATAGAAAGGAAGAGAGACATTCACAGACAGCCACAGCAACAAATAACAGAATGAAAAATGTTTGGCTGAATTGTAAGCATTCTACCTCTGTTCATCAACAAAAGCCAGAGCCCTCCTCAGGCCTACGTTCATCCTTGACTGTAAAGACCAAAGTACTTAAGTTAGGAGAGTAGCTGATGCAATCAGTGGAGAGAAGTGCTTGCAAAGGTGCTACACCCCGCTTAAGACATGATTAGGTTGACCTCTCCTCCTTGGCCACACAGGGAAGCTGTTCCTTAGTCAGACGATAAATTTCAGTCTCAATATTTAACTGCCAAGAACAAATTTGTGTTTATAGTGAACTAAAATGATGAAATGCCTTTTATGGAGTGGGCTTACATTATCACAAATACAATTAGGTTTTCAAGGATGTTTTTAGCATAAAGGATTGAAGTAAAAACTTCTATTTGTCCTTAAAATTGAAAACTGAAGTTCACTTTCTGACTGAAGCTGTGACTGCACTACCTATTTGAGCATCACATGTGATGGTAAAAGACGTACAACTCAACTTCTCTTGCAATCTGTACTGATGGAACTAAGATAAAGTATCTTCTGCAGGAACTCATCAGTTCATAGGATGAGGCCAACTACTTGGGACAACCTATTTTTAGTTACCAGACAAATAACCTTCAGGCATGCAAAACAGCCATCAGTCTGACAGCTACCATAAAAAGGAACGGGCAACTACTCACAAGTTGTAGCACCTAAAGACTCAGATCTAAAGCCCCAGAGTTTCCAAGAAGCTCAGTTTTGAAATTAAAGCTATCCATGAAACTCCTCCTAATTGCTAAGCATGCTGGGTATGAAAGTTGTCAAATTAAAGATGTTTTCTTGCTTAAGTAGGAGCTGAGTCCTTCACAAAAAGTAATGATTTCATAGGTGCTGATCACCCATAAAAAGCTTATGGCATTCTCTTAAGACTGTGGGCTGAGGAAGTCGAGTGCACTAAATGCAAAAATGAACAAATTAATTATTAGGAGAGAGGTCTGACACAGGCAGTGCACGTTAGCTCTGATGGACCTTTCTCATGGGGAAGACAAGGGAACGGAGGGGGGAGCAGCTAATCTGTTCCACCAGCATAATGCAATTCAAAAATAAGCTTTGCAGAAAACTGAAGGCATTTTGAGGGAAGGTCTTTTACATTTGGATCCTCCTTACAGTACTTGCACATGCTTCCAAATGAAATGGGATAATGAGACCTCAGCATGGGACTTAGAGATAACACAGGACCAGTGAGAGATATGTCACCTGCCTCTGCACTCAAAAATACATCTTTTGGATATATTACTGAGATTATAGAGCCCAAGCCACGCATGTTTTACTCTGAGTGAGAAGAAAACTCTACCCCTTTCAGTCTAGGTCACTACCACTGATAGCTCTGCTTCCTAGAAGGAGATTCATACACAAAAACGTAACTGGATACACCGCTGAGCGCAACAGAACTTAAAATTAAACACTGACATAATCATGAAGTTTAGATCATAACAGCCTCCTGACAGTCTACAATATTATGCTTAAATCTGCAAGTAGAACGTGGAACAATATAAATATTGCATCAGTGCTTTGGAGCTTACCGTGTGTTACAACTTTGCTTCTCAAAGAATATGGTTCATGTACTCTCCATTGGGAGCTAATATTAATTCAGCAACCCACTGAAGTGCTTTATGCAGAATAAAGGAAAATACCTTAATGCCAGAAGGAAGAAGTTATTTCTTATACACAGGTTATGGAGTAAAGCCATCCAGCCTCCTACTTCTGTTGTTCCAGGAAAGATGCAGTGAAAATGGTGCCACAGCTCCAGCACTGGGCAGCAGGGATGGAGCAGGCAGCGTAGACACGGGAATTGCTGTGCTTTGCATCCAAGAACACCATCTCTGCAGAAAAGCCTTAGCTACTTATCATCGTGTCTAATCACCACTTCTGGGAAAACAACAGTGTGACAGAAAAAGCTTCCGTTTTGTTCCAAAATCCTCAGTGCAAAATAAAATATTTTTAAAACACCCTCTTTCTAATTATTTTTCTATGTCTCAGAAGTGAAACAAAGACAGAAGCTCTGCTGATACCCCACAATGCGTGAGAGAACACATCTGATTTTGCAGAGAAGGTCATTTCCATGCTTGGCATAAGTTATGCACAGAGTCATGACCTGCATCAGCTTCCCAGAGCCACCTAGGCAGGCTTCACGCTGCAGCACTGAAGCTGGGAAGGCTCCTCCTGCCTCCAGAAGCTTTGCTGGTCCCTCAGGTCTTGCAGGCTGCTCTGCCCACTGAGGGTACGCATGTCCTTGCGTGCAATTCACGCTCCTTCCCTACACCCACTCTGCGGCAAGCCCCTGAAAGCTTCACCCAGCTCTTGATTATGCCAAAGTTTTAAACAGGCTATCCTGACACCTTCTCTCACACACACGCACACCTTGTCTCCCGAGGAGGAAATTAAGAGCCAGATGAGAGGTGCCTGGGGCAGCATTTCTCGAACAAGCGCACAGGAGCTGCATGTGAGGCTCTCCAGTAAACTGTCAAAGCTCCAGCTACAGTGAAAGTATTATACTTGCAGTTCTTTGAAATGATATGTTTTCACGTGGTGACCACACATGAAGTCCCTCACGGTCACACATGGCCGCCAAGGCAGTTACTCGGGCATGCCTTGTTTACCAGCACGATTTTATGGATGTTTATTGCCAGAAAACTGGGATGAGGAGCACTGGAAGGGGACAGAGTGTTTACAAAAAGGAAAAAAGATCTCTGAGCCTGCCAGGAGCACAAGCCCTTCAAGCCTTGGCCCTTCTATGTTTTTTGTTCATTTCCTTATGACTCCATTGGAACCCAACACCCACACACTCAGCAAGAGAGCATTTGCTTAGTAAGAAGAACCCGATGAAAACCCCAAGAAATACAGCTTCATGACTGAACAGCTTCCTCAAGTCTTTTCCTAAGGAAGTAGATCTGGTCTTGATTTAGCTGAAGTCTCAACTGTGTTTTTACACAATGGTAAAGCCTGACAGGTACCATAAAGGTACCTTCGACTCTGTGCTACCAATCACAGCAGCTTCCCTGATCATCTTCTGCATAATCTGCCTTTCACTAGTAGCCAGCACAGCTCGGGAAAGAGCGGACATTTCAGTCTGTTTTCCTGTGCCTAAGAACTGCAGTGAAAATCACCCAAGCTCACTTTTCAATCACTTTTCCAGGACAAGTGGCCACTGGGCATCGCTCCTGCTGAACCATGCAGAGTCATCTCAGGCTGCAGCCTGCACGACCACAGCACTTAGAGGCAGCCACAAAGAGGAGGCACCTGGCAAATCTTCATCTCAGAAAACCAAGGGAAAGTAGGTACAGCGACATCTTGCACATACTGTACACTGAAAGCAAAAATCTGACCGACTGCCAGGCCTCAGATCAGAGAAGAGTCGCAGCTCCTGATTTGGCTCAAAAGATAAACTCTCATGCCTTTTAATAATTCAACCCTCTACAGCATGCCACTGTAGATGAAATCTCATATATTTCCTTTCCAGAGTGCTTTCAGTTGCTTATAAATTTGCCAGTGTTGCTTAGCCCGAAGCCAAGGGTTTGGTTCCTGCATGGGAGAGTGAGACCTCAGCCTGGCTGCAGCACAAGGGTGTCCCTGTTCCGGCACCTTCCCTCCTGCCCAGCCCAGGGCAGCCGCATCTCAGCACAAAGGGCCCAGAGGCTCCAAGTGATCATTGCTCAGCCAAGGCATGTCCCCTCTCAGCAAGGGACCTGAGGGGCAGCCCCTTATCTCCCATAGCTGTCAGAAGAGATGGGATTCCTCAAAAGGTGCTTTAGTGGTTCTTTACAGATCTGACACCAGAAGACTGGCTGCTTTGACTGAAAGATCAAGACCTAAACACTGGGCTTGGCTGATTTTTAATTTCCTCAGCAGACCTTCTCCAGCTTTTCCTGCTGTAGCTAAAGAGAAGTCTGTCTCAACTTCTTCAGTGGCTCCAGCTGCTGCAAAAGCTCTTTTCCTCACCGTTCAAAACCAACTTGTGCTACACAGTCTATGAGTATATACATAATAAAATAGACCAAAAATTTACAAATTTAAAATGGGAAATTCTGAAGGAGTCTTTACTGCCTTTGATAGCTGAAAAATTAGGCCAGTTTTCTTCTTGAGAGTAAATCACTTCAGAGCAACCAAAAGCTTTCTTTAGTTTTCAGCCAACCATACAGATCTGCTTTGTGCCACACCCTGTGAACACCTGAGAGTTCACCTGCGAATACTTTGATTTCAACTCTTTTCTCCCTCCTCTCCTTCACTGGAGGTAGTCAAATACCCCAGCCTGAAGTCTGTATCTCACATAGAACCACGGTCTCACAGATGATTTTTCATGTAAGGAACAAAGAAGCAACCGTCCCATGAAAGACTTGTTCCTCCAGATATCTATAAACTTTGAGTGGCACAACAAATCAGCCATCCTCAGATAAACGAAAGAGTTACTTTATGTAATGTTAGCTAATGAAGCTGCCCTCATGGAACACTTTGCTGCTTTCCTCACCAACAGCTGCACACACACCAGCTCAGTGCCTCGCCACAGCACAATTCACTGCTGAGCTACTGAGGGCCTCTGCTTCCAGGTTTTAAAAGCTCACAAAACCCAAACTGCTCATCTCCACAGGAAAAAAAAATAATCCTAGGCTAAAATTCTGCCCCTTAGGTGGGGAGGAAGGGCATGAAAGGCAGACCATGGCAAAGCCCTTAGTATTAAAGGACTGAACCCACCACTCTCCTGCAAGCACAACTCTGAGATCAGAATTCACAGAGTCCAGTGTCAAGTTTTGTTCCAACTTTTGTTACAGAAATTGCTTGGGGTGAGGCTCCCTTATCTGTGCTTTTGACAAATGTGATTTGCCATTAAACTAAATCAAGACCCATGTGCCTCTCTGCTTCAACAACTTTTTAAGTCATTGTCCCCTGGAAATAAGAAATGTGCACAGTGTGTGTTGTAATCAACATCACAGGAGAATTCTGCTCCACTTTACACAAAACTTAGCCAGTGTCATTTTAAAAAGAGACATTCAGCATACACAGGTAAATAGATAGATAACTGTAGATACAGATCTATAATCTCTATTTACGAACAGAGGGAGCCCTAGATCCAGCTCTCTCCTTCATCTCAGGAAGAAACAGCTTGGCAAATGGTTGGCAGTAGGGCATTTTACAGTTTAAACAACACACACAATCCGCAAATGCAACTCCTACCTGAGAAAATCCCATACTGTGTGCTGACTGACACATCTCCTGAGGTCATTCTAAAAGCTACTTGTGTCCTATGGGTTTATTTTGCTGTAGAGTTGTTCTTTAATCTCCCAGTACCTATACATCAGGACCATGTCCCATCTGTCAGTTAGCTGATGGGCTGAGGCAGGGTGATGGAGAGCAGAAAGCGATGAGATTTCACTGCCTCTTGTCAGTCACTGAGAGGGGATGTGTGATTTTTCCCTGGCGGAACATAAAATGAAAGGTTGCCCACCACCACATACTTACGGCAGACAGCAGGATGATGAGCTTCTCTGAATTTCAAACGATTTCAGCTCACATTCAGGACTGTGGACCTCAGTGCACGAATATATCCTGACTGCTAGAAATGCCACAGTCATCAACAAGACACACTCAGGAATGAGGGGAAAAGCCACAGGTGAAGAAACAAGAATTTTGGAGTAATGGCCTGGTCTCTTCTATGTAAGAGCACATTTTCCTTTTTATTGTCCTTGCTCAGTGTCAACAAATAAGAGAGGCATTTATTTAAAAATAGTTCATTGCCAAACACACAGGATAGTCCTTCGTTTCAAACTCCCGAAGCTTCAGACTGCAGATGTTCTCCCCTGTTACAATGAATCCTAAAGAGCCTGACAGTGCCAGGACCCTTAGAGCTTGCTTAGCTTATCATTACTTCTATAGATTACATTTATGGAAACAAAGCAAGGCAGTTTAAATAAACTGCTTTTCAAGAAGCAAACACAAGCGGTGACGCTGCTTGCCGTGAAAAGAAGCATTTTCAGTATCTTCTTTGCACATGATGTGGCTCTGCCTCTCAGACCTAAGCAACCTGGTGTTTCCTAGTGTTCCCAGAGTCCACCAGCCGACATGCAGGATTTTGTAGTTATAAAGAAAGCTTGCGTAAAGCACATTTGGAAATGCAGTACCCTAGCAGGAGCCCTGGGAAACATTTGAGCCCAATGCCTCAGAGCTACAGAGGCAGAAAGAAGAGAACAGATGTAGAATTAAGTTGAACACAAAGTTCTCAGTGCTGCAGTTACCGAAGTGAAAGGGAGGAATGTAAAAAGGTAAGGGATTTATTACAACCACGATCTCATTCCCTCTATGCTCCCGCTAATGCGCATAAGAATTTTGCAGTTTTCTTTTTAATGGATGCTGTTTCCATGGGCACAGAGGTAGTACTGGTCTGCACAATGGCAGCTCCTCTGGCTGCCCACAAAAAGCAATGGATATTTCTATCAATTAGTATGATTACACTAGTATTCACTAGTGTCTCCATACATAGCCACAGATCTTCCCCCAAAAACCCAACTGAAATGGCAGCATACTCGTTCTGTCAGCAGTGCTAAATTCATAGAGACACGCGGTCAGAAAACACCAGTTTGTGCTTTATTTTTGCATGGCTATGAGTGCTCGCTTTCTAAATGCACCCACATAGACCACAACATATGGCATACAGCTTTGGCAAATATCACACTGGGGGGACACTGAGGGAGTTTACTGGTGATGTGGCTGTTGTAACATCTCCAGAAACCAAGATCAGTGGCCTTGTCCTTCTTCTTACTGTGTAAGTTGGTACAATGATGTGCACTGCTTTTTCAGAAGAAACATCTGTGTCGCTTTCATTTGCTAAGTGTATACAAGCAGCTTCATGTCATCATATGGGTGCACAGGCAATTAATCCTGGCATTTCCATTAGCTGGTGCAACACCAGTGAGACCAGGCTGCTTCTGAGCTGTTACACTTACAGGTCAAGACAAACTTAACCTATCAGATCTTAAGTATACTTGCACTTTATTTTGACTCATCTGTTACCAGTGATGAAAGCATCTCAGTTTCACAGCTAATTCGATTTTAAATCTATTGTCATTCACTTCCACATTCCCATGTAGACCAAGTCACTTCAATATGTTTCCTCTGACAGGACTTCTTTCATAACTAAAGATCTCCAAACATTTAAATGCCCCATGAGAGAAAACATGCTTTCTTTCATTTGATGCCTACTTTAGATACTGATCACTTCTACCTACTTATTTTAACATTCACTGTCTTTTCTTAAAAATCATCATACTCCAGCAGCATGCAATTCCAAGGAAAAAAAAAAACCTCTTTTTCTTTTTTTTAAGTAAAAGCTAAAATGTTACCCGTTATAAGTAGAAAACCAAAAGACTCAAAGTCACAAGCAAATATAAAACATATCTATCTTAAAATTATAAAGCACTGTAGTATTTTGAGGAGAAGGGGACAACCATGTGGTGCCTGATTGCCGTGGCTGGCTTTTCCTGTGTTTTCACTGCCTGGGACGAGTTGCACATAGCTGCAGCATGACTACTACTGTGCCTAGGCTAACACAAGGTGAGGTAAATGGGAACTCCTGCTGCCGCTGCAGGGCAGACCTGATCTAAGACTATATTCAGAAAACAAATCAGAATATTCAAAACCAGATAAAGTTTTCTGTCAACATCACTGGGAAGGGAGTTGATGCCGTGGTCTGTAAGGTACATAAAGACAGCAAACTCTCCTGTTTGGGATTCTGTAAACTTTGTACTGTCTAAAATAACCTTTAAAGACACTAAGAGATATTTACTCTAAAGCAGGTTTATTGTCAGAGACATTCTTCAAATTTCTTATTGACTTCATTGTTTATAAATGATATTGAATTTACTCTTTAAAGTGAGAAAACAAAATACCCACTTCCATTTCTCTGCACGCATGAGCAGCAGACTTGCTGTAGTGCTTGTATAATAGATGGTGGGAGCTCTCTGCCTTTGATGTCATCTTAATGAACTCAGGCATAATTGCCTTTGTGAAACAATGGCAAAGAGCACAGCAGTACTTAAATACAGCTCCATTAAAGCAAGGACTGCTCTTGGTAGTGTGCCAACTTCCCATCTCCAGGTTCTTCATTACTTCGTCTCTCCCTCTTTTCAAAACACTCTTTTCTCCAAAATACAAAGCCAGGATCTCAGTTGATATAGAATGATGCAGCCTTGTGTGATATTTACCAATTCATCGGTCCATAAAAGAAGAGACGTAAGTGTATCACAGCCTTCCCCGTGCTCCGCGCTCAGCTGCGGCAGCTCCAGCTCCCTGTGACACCCACCAGCCCCCTTGTACCATTGGCTGGTGGGTTGGCTGGGTTTGGTATCAATCTCCTGGGATAGGAGTGGAAATTCTGCAGCTCTCACAGCAACTTTCCAAAGCAAAACACTTTAATTAAATATGAAAAATTGATTAGCACAGCACTTGATTAATCTCTGTGTTTATCTGATTCTGCCATTCAAGTTTTCGCTATTTTGCAGTATTACAGGTTACCAACAGCTGTACTGCACAGACTAATAAACTGAGTGCAAAAAATATTTTGGGGTAACCACTTATTTTTGAATGCTCAGTAATCACTGTATTACAAAGTGAATGTGACAGGAAAGTTACAAAGAAATCATGCCTTTCTTGAAAGCCAAATTCATATCTGAAAACATCTCTCTGGAACTATGCACAGCAGGGTAAACTTGTCATCCCTCATTGGGCAGTGACGAGCTTGGCTGACTGTGATTTAGAATTTGAATTTTCACTTTGTTAAGGGGGAAAAAAAAGAAGGCCAAATCTTTTAAACCTAGAAACTGAAGTTAGATACTCAAATTGAGACTCATCAAAATAAAAGTGCCCTGGAATATGCTGCTCCTTTTATCTTTTTTAAAAGAGATTTTAATAGAGTCTCTGAGAGATAAAACAATGCACAATAGATCTCATATGACACCCAGTGAAACCAGTGACTTGTTTTGTATGGATCCGAGCAGTACTGAAGAACAGGGCTGGGAATAGTGAGTATCATCACACTGTGACTTTTAATCCAGCTCCGACACTGCTCACACCAACTAAAAGGCTTCTGATGAAGCTAAAATAATCTGAGAATATGCCATTACATGATCAGAATGATTGTTTGTCTTTAGACTTCTCTCTAAATCACCTAAGACCTTTGCATGCTATATAAATAAATTATAACCAGTATTTTAGCTTCTTGCAGACACAGCCATTATAAGAATGTCACTGACATTTTAGTCAGGATATTCTATTTAGTTTGAAATATGATAGGAGCCTAATGAGGTTTTAACCATAGAATGGCAAATGCTAAGAAGCCTGAATCCAAATATATCTAGGAAAATTAAAGGAAAAATTCCTATAAAAACTACAGAGAGAGCAAACTGATGGTACCTAATGCTGAGCATGCCCTTCTTATCTGGAGTTCTAACCAAAAAAAGCCATAGCAGGAGGACTGTAGCAGTGGAGCTTTTGCTCTGGCTGCAGTACGTTTACAGCAGACTGCTACAGTAAGGACACGCTGACCGCAGCTGGCCAGTCCTTGGCTGCAGAGCCAGGATCTCACGCGGCAGGCTAAGACAATGCCTCCTGCAGAACATCTGCCCGCAGGCACCAGGCCATACAGACCAGAGGATGAGCTGGACATCCGACGTGACAGAGCCCCAGCTGGGGCTTCTCCAGCACCAGCCCTTGCCCCACCCGGCAGCTGTGGAACAAAACACTCCCCTGCCTTCTCGCTTGTCTTTACCTAGTACAAGGCAGGGTGCACAACCTCCATGTCTTTCTACCACTGTGCTCTTTCATTTTTTTATGAGTTGCATAGTTCACCTAACAGTCAGCCACTTCTTTAATTTCTGCTTGTGAAAGCTGAATGCAGAGGTCCTTCAAACCATTAAATATCCATCAGTAAAACAACAGTGTAGTTAGTGAAGGATTAACATATTCAAAATATGTATATGTTCTAAAGTTAATTAATTTCTAAGTACAAGTACTCATGTGACCACTGGTTAGAACAACCTAAAAGCAATGCTTGAGCAGTATAAATCAAATTAAATTAGAAACCAGTTCTGAAGCTGTGTGTTTAAGTGCCCTCATCAACCTGCACAAAATTATAAAAACTAGGAATTAGGAACAGAACTCTGACTTGACATTCTTTTTCTTAATTTGAATTTAACTGGATTACACATGAATTACTAATTGCTGTTTCTAGTGACCCATGGTGATAATATGAGCTCTGTATTACAATGACCTGACATTTAATTAGTTTGTATGAGCAGATTATGCAAAGTTTTATCATGAAGTGATTTAAACTCATATTGCCCTTGGAAATGCAACATAGCAATAGTGAAGTCTGCACATTGGTACAAACATAAAATTTCAAAGAGAATCCATTAAAGGAAAAATCAATTGATTAAATGTAAAATGAAAACGAGCTCTGCAGAGTATTAGGTACTAAATTCTATTCAACCAAGCTTCAAAGTTTGTAATCATCAACTTGAACTATGTAAAACAAGTATTAGTCACACTTCAACTACCGAGTAACTCAGTTTGTATATTACCTGCAATTCAAAAAAATCCTGAGAGCTCCACTAGACATTTACATATGAGCTACAAAACCAGCTAATCTGGAAATCATTTTGTGTAGGAAGGAAGCATTTGCCTGCCTGGTTCTCATATGGAGGGAGTAACACTCCAAAATGGAAAGCAAAATAAGACAGCATGGACACCACACTGAAGAAGATAAAAACAGAAATTACTCTATGACAAAGTATCTTCCCAACAAGCTGAGAATGTTTCTGAAGAGCTACCAGCAGATTCAAACAGCATAATCCAACTAAAAAAAAAAGGCACAGATGCCACTGAAGACCAGACTCCACTTAATTTACTTCTGTCCACCACTGGAACATCTGATATAAATCAGTAACAAAAATGTTGGCCCTTTCAAGCTTCATTTTCTCCTTCAGGGCATGTTCTGATAGGAGATGATTTTTTTTTTTTTTTTTTTTGAGGTGCTAATTTTTTTCTGAGCTCTTAAAGATTTATTAGGGGAAAAGGGAGTATTGATTTGCAGAAATCCTACTCCCATATTGAAAAATTTTCCTCCTCATGAAGAAGAATTTACATACATTACAGAGTTCCTACAGGCTTCATCTTTATCTGATAACCTCTAAAATGTGTTTCTTTGCTGAACCAATAGATTGACACCATATAAGTGCTGCTTGGTGAAATTTTGGACATGTCTACAGAGAAATGAGTCCAGGCTCTGGAGGAAATGCTTGCTTGTCTAGAACAGCACGGAGTAAGAAAGGGAGACCAAGAGTCAGGTTTGCAGCCAACTATTAGGGACACATTACAATGTTGCCAAATAATCGAGAGAGCCATTGAGGCATTGAGACCCAAGGCCTGCTATTGGAAAACAAATTCTGATCTTTCGTATGAAAAAGTGTGTGATCGGATGGTCAGGCTGTACATTTCATTTGCTGTTCATTTTTCTTGCTTCTGTGCCAAGAAGAACCACCTGATCCTGCGAGGCTCACACAAGAAACATGAAACTGTGTCAGGGAAAGTCTAGGCTGGATAGGGAAAAGGCTTTTCACACAAAGCGTGGCTGAGCACTGCAACAGGCCCCCCAAGGAAGTGGTCACAGCGCCAAGCCTGACAGAGCTCAAGAAGCATTCGGACAACACTCTCAGGCACATGATGTGATTCCTGGAGTGTCCTGTCCAGGACCAGGACTCAATGATCCTGATAGGTCCATTCCAACTCAGCCTATTCTGTGATTCTATAATAACTCTCTTGCATTCTGTGATTCTATAATAACTCTCTTGATGCAGCCTGAAACACTTGTAGAGTAAGTCTCCGAGGGAGTATTTTCACTTTGCATTTCTATTTCTTGGGTATGTGTACGTATACCTTTCTAGTTTCAGATTTCCACCAGCATTCATAAGTGAACATACACTTCCAAAAATTATGATTCCTGATGACCTTATTGACTTTGTAAGTGTTAGGGTGCACCAAGATACTCAGAAGACAGGAGAAGCTAGTCTGATTTGAAAAAGACCTGAATACGAGGTAGCTCCTTGAAACCACAGGAAACAATTGTCTGTACATCCAGCACACTGCCTGCAGATACAAAGCGTTTTCCAGAACAAAGCGTGGCACACCCTGTTCTTGTCTCCTGTAAGTTACATACCAGCTGTTCCCAGAACCCTGTGCTGCAGGTCACCTTTGCCTTCAGTGCTGGCTCAGTGCAGAGCTGCTTGGTGGGAGCACACTGTGCAGTCTGGGCTGCAGGAGCACAGCTGCTGCCCAATAGGATGGTACATCTCCTCCAAGCTCCAAAACACTTCAGCAGCACCCTAGAATCCACCTTGCATCCAGCAGGGCTTACTGTGTCTGTCTTGAAGGACATGCCAGCCCCCTTGAAATACTTTCTCACTTTTCAGCACTACAGCCACTCAGCCTCTTACTGTCGCTGGTAGAGGAGAGCCAGTCTTACAGGAATTAGTACTGTTTTTCAGTTAGTCTGCCCTACAGCCCCCTGGGGAAGAGGAAAGAAATAACCAGGAACCTGTGGGTCACAGATCACTACAGCCACAGTTTGCCATGCCCATCTGCCTGGTGCCAGAGGACTTGAATTTCTCCCAAGAAAAATAGAAAAAACAAAAAACATTTAAGAACTTGCACACTCACTTGCCAGGACCCTCACAAGTACAAGGGTACTTCACTCACTTGTCCTCACTCTTCTAAAGATGTCTCCACTGAGTCAAGGCTGACAATTTCCAAAATCCTCTACTGGCAATGCCATATCAGTATCATCCATTTCTCATTAGATATTAAGCCCTTAAAATATATTGCTAGCTTTGAAAACTACACACAAAGTGCATATCTCTAAATTGTTTGCAATATTTGAAATATACCCTACAGCCTGAGCTTGAAAATTGCACACAGCTGAAGTCTACCTCTATTATTCATTGGCTTCAATGAGACTATTCATGCAAAAGGTCCAAGGCAGTTTTAGGGCTTTTGGTAATATGTGTGTACATATATCTTTTTACTTTTAAAAATGAAGGGGGCTTTTGGAACAAGCATGAAGATCATAAAGTGGATAAAGATTTTTTTAAACCACCACCAAAATGCAATCATGCTGGAAGAAGCTGACAAATTTCAGCAGCTCTTTTTCATTAAAGTGCATTACTTTAAACAAAAGCCCCCAAGGCAAGCTCAGTGAGAAGTTTGCCATGATGGGAATATACTCATGTGAAAGAAATATAGCACAATCTAGCACATTCATAGAAACATCACTTTTAAATATAAAGTCCATTATTCATTATTAAAAGAAATGGATACATATGTGAGAAAAACACCCATCTTGTGGCTACATGCCTGACAGCAGCTTATATTCTTTGCAGAGTACTTTACATCCACAATAAATGTGAAAGAGATGTATTTATCTAGCTTTTAGGACATTTCTTCAGGTTTATTGCCACCGGGAAATAGCTGCGTCTGATTCAAGAAGAAAAGAAAGCTGCATTTATCGAGTGACTTAAAGTGCCAGGAAATTCAAAGACGTGGGGATGCTGGACAAGTTGAGACACAAATGGCAATGGCTGCTTTACACTGCAGGACGCATAGTAGCCCCTGATAATGGCGGGGAATTGTCAAGAGCTTGACAAAATACATTTCATAAAATAAAGTGGTGTAAGTCTGATTTCATTACAGTCACAGCAGTTTATGATGCAAGGTATTGCCTCAGCATTTTGTGCGGTATTATTTTGGTCTCCTGTTTGAAACTAGCCAGAAAGATAGATGGATATTAATAGCACTGATGCACAAGCAAGTTATCAGAGTGCATCTACTTTAATCGCTGTTGTATTTCTTAACCCTAGCAGGGCACACAAATACTGAAAAACAGTCACTTGTGCCAGAGAATCCATATTTAACCAATACATCAGGTTAAGATTCAAATTTTTCTTCTGCAGGATATTCCCACTGTTAAAATTTACAAATGACAGATGCTCTGAAGTTTTCCATGGTAAAGACATATTAAGCAATGTCATTAACACTTTCTAAGATCTTTCTGGCCCTGAAATTGCACAGATGGCATCTCCTTAAGCCCTGATGGTCCTCTCCAGCTGTGCAGTGAGACAGTGCTTGGAGACTGGTGGTAGCTTTCTGTTTTGGAAGTTTCTCGAAACATGCTGCCTTGAAGTGTGGCAATTTCAATATACTGGGACTTTTTTCCTTCCCTGCAACAATAACAGGAAACACATACCTGAGGAATGGAGAGAGAGTGGAAGGAAACAGAATTCACTGTGGATTGTATGTTCCCATCTCAGCTGGAATGAAAAGTTAAACAGGAACACTTTTTTTGCTGCGCCTGTCACAGTTGATTCTACACTCTTCAGAGTTGAATTTCTTGGTTGGATTAAGGGTTGAAATCTGGTTGAACTACTCAGAGACTCACTTGCACAAGGTTTACATACGTGAACACATACTGGAAGTGAAGTGCATATTGCCTTGCACACAGGACAGAATCAAAGGGCAAGAGTAATCACCAGAAGCCCCTGCCTCTGCAATTACCATGCAAAGTTAGGTTTTAGTCAGGGTCTCTCTTAAAATTAGCAGCAGGTTTTGCTCAGGTAGGAGCACCAGACTAGCTTTGGCAGGTGATGCACAGCGGAAGCAAGCTGGTTTCTGGGGGCACGTGAGGCACCAGGTGACTCAAAGGGTAATTTTGAGCCATTGCAGAGAGCCAGAAGCTGTTGGAGAAGGCAGCAAGGATACACTTGCTTTGGTAACATGGATCAGGTTCAAGACATCCATCCACCCTTCCACCTTCCTCTGCTGCATTCAGGAAATGGTGACTCAGCTTGTAAAGGTGGCCTGTCCAGCATCTGCATTGCTTGGCTTTACAGTGGCCAGGTGCAATCAACACTTCTGTGACCATACAGACCATTGCCTTCTACACCACAGGACCTTCTCTTTCAGAGCGCACGGGCTGAGTGTGGGATGAGTTCTGGACATTCTTGTTTGGCATGTTTTTTCCCCAAGATAAGGACCAGTTGGAGGAGCAAGGTCCTGTCACTGACATCTAAAGAAGTTCTAGCCCTGAAGCGGTCCAGTGGAGGAAGATGAGCAACAGGCTGCTTGAAACCTGCACTGGGAGAGGGAGTTTCTCTCTTCTCCCTGGAAAGCAAGAAGTAATTTTTAACCACTTAACTATAACCTCTTCATTGCCTTTCTGGGACTCACAGTCCTTTCTCCATAGTCTTTCTTTGCAGTTGTAGCACAAGTGAGAGCCTGGCTTTAGATTTTATTGTGATTTTGGTGAGCTGTCAGCACTTCTTGGAGCACACAAGGCAACAAAGTGAGGTGGCATTTTTAATATCTGCTATTGCAGGACAAGTTGGATGCCATTCTATGGAAAAGAATAAAAAATAATAACAAAAAGGGGCATTTCCTTAGCCAAAGGGCATATTTCAAGCTGCATATAATCACTCACTGCAAAGAGGAAAAAGACAGGAACTTCTCAAAGGAAAAGCTGCAACCATCTTTTTTAATGGAAAGTTTTAAGCGATTTACAAGTAGGAACTGCTAGTGGCTCCCCCTTTAAACACGGAAGATAAATCAGTTAATCTGGAAAAAGTATACAAACCCAACAGGAAAAGGAAAAGTTTCCGATCTGATCTATTTAAACAGAGCCATTGATTTCACACAGGCACTGCTCCTGATTAGAACTGGAAAGCCAAGTTTGCTACAGTGATGTTGTTTTGCTCTTGTGATTTTGAAGCAGTGTGAAGGGCAGAGAGACAGAGGCTGGGTTTTAATAGGAATTGCATCTAAACTCTGCTCATCACTGAAGATAGAACATAATCATTTAGTACAACTAAGGACACTGGTGAAAAAATTTTAGAAGTCAAAATGTTGCTGAAGTGACAGCTATATCGCCATGAGAACAAAACTGCAGGAACAAAACTCTGCCATAGCTAGATCCTGACACACTAGTAACCTTGAAAAAACCTGTGACAAATGTGTTCAACTCCCTTAACCAAACCAGCAGTAGTTTGATACAGGCTCCAGAAGAAAGGTAGATTTTCACTCGGTCGCTCCCGTACATTTATGAAGTGCAAAATCAAGGCAGAATATGTGTCATAGATTCACAAACCTAAGCATAAACCTACACGCTGTAACTACATTCCATTTCTCATTCTAATTACGCTGAACAGAAGCTCTCTTGCCTATCTGAAGAGGAGAAGCCTATTATCCCAAAGCGCTGAGAAACAAAAACATTCCCTGTGGCCTGAATAAACTAGGTTCAAGAGATTGCCAAACAGGGAGGTCCACCAGTCTGCACAATTTTTTTAGCTAGCTGACAAGTACATTGAAATTTGGGACTGGATATCAAGTACATGTTAAGCCAAGGTCCTGCTGCCCACAAGCATCTCCACAACAAAATGCAAACGGATGGGTAGACAAATACATACTTGTATCCAGATAATCACATGCAGGAAACCTTGATACAATGTGTTTCACTTTTTCAAATACCTTGAGTAGACTTTCAGATTAATCAAAGTAACTTCAAATCCCAGAAGGATATTGACCAATATTAAAATACTTGCAAGCAGCAAGTAAGCAGACAATGAAAGTTACAACAAATATAAATGACTCGCATACAAAACACATCCAACAAACAACTTATTCCATGGCATCATGGGTCTTATGGAGAATGAAAAAGCAGTGGCTGTACTAGGTCTTGACTTTGGTAACTATTCTGACGCTTGTTCACAAATTTATCATAAACAAGACAATCAACCGATTGGTCGGTATAGATGAAACTCGACAGCTTGGTACACGACTATTTGAAAAATCTTACAAGCATTGCTTCACTGCCAAATAGGAAGGCTGAATTAAGTGCAGGAATCTGTTTTCATTCTGTGAGTTTTCAATACGTTCAATAAAATTTGGTATGGTAAAGGAGAAAAGAGCAGGCCTGAAGAGAGTATTGAGGTGAGAAAGTACAACAGATCCTTTAGAGGAAGAGATTTAGTATCAAAGTAAACTTGACACAGAGGGAAAAGTGTCTGAGCAAACTAGGATGCACTTCAGCAAGTATGGAGCCGAAGACTATGAAATGTGATGGCTGCATATATATATACATATATATACACATACATATATACACACACACATCTATATACCTGTGCAGCTGACAAAAGACATAAGAGAGAAACTGGAAAGGCAGTAGGTCTTCAGAACAGGATTTGGGCATCATAATGGATCATAAGCTGCATGCAAGTCAAGAATATTTTGCTTTTGAGAGAAAGCAAATATCAAAGTGGGATGTATAAATGGGAGTGCTGCTCCTAAGACAGCTGAAGAAAACCTCCTGCTTTGCTCAGAAGCAGTAAGGCTCCCACAGCTGGAGCACTGCAGGCAGATTTGGGCGCAGTATCTACTACAAGAACAACGCAGGCTGACTTGAAGGAATTCAGATGAAAAGAATTATCACAAGAGGTCTCTAAACCTACCCTTGGAGGGAAGTCTGGGAAAAGCAGAGTTGTTTAGTCTAAAAATAAAGATGTCTGAAGGGAGATGCGATAATGATCTTCAAATATAGAAAAGGGCTGCTAGAAAGAGAAAGGAAATAAGCCCTTTTCCATGTGGGCCGCAGTTTGTATGTATAGAAAGAGGCTGAAACGGCAGCAAGGGAGATTTAGGTTAGACTTCAGGAAGCACTTTCTTCTAGTGGTAAGAATAGCTAAGTCCTGGAAGAGCTGGCCGGCAGAGATCTTGTGATCACCATTATTTAAGCCTTTTAAGAACAGCTATATATTCAGACACTTGTCAGAAACATACTGGTTGTATCTGCACTGTCTTGGGGCAGGTGGATGGACTGACTGACCTCTACAGCATTTTTTGCTTTCAACTTCCACCGTAACTCTGAAAAATAAGTGTGATTGGAATATTAACATGTTTGTTTCTAGCAGAGCATCTCTCTCTTTGAAAATGTATGAGCTCTCACTAGACCACTGCTTGGCATCCTCACAGCATCTCCTCCGAGTTTTGGTACACAGATGAAGGCATCAGAGGGGAGTGCATCAGAACCCACAGGCAGACCTGAGTATGGTTTGCACCAATGTTTGGCTTCAGTCCTGGAATAAAGAGTCTCTCTTCCTCCCCAGGGAACAGGTATTCAGTGTTTGCTCTCCACCATCCAGACCAGAAACAGAGGCACAGCAACCACAGAAGGAGTGGGAGCTGGCCTCTATGCCACACTGCCTAAGAAACATATTCGTCCTTCAATTTTACTGCAGAAGATTTGAAAACAAGACTTTCTCTGTCAGTAAATGTGCAGGCAGGAAGACTTGGTCCATTTTCCACTAGATATTTACCCAATGACTTTAAAAGCTCTGCATAGATTTTGGACCAGCATTTTTTTCTCTTGTGGGAGTGCAGTAAAACACCAGCTGCTGTTAATGTACCTTGGTGAATAATCACACTCAGCTAATTTTCAGCTATGAATGATTAAGCACTTCATACAGTATGTGAACATAAAGAGCCATTTCCTCACACTTAAAATATATTTGATTTGAGAACCCAGCGAAGCGAACCCCCCCATGCCAGCATAAGGGCAAGCTGCAGAATTAGGCAATTACTCTTATGCATCCGTGATCTTGTGTGACATACAAATTCTACAGGAAAGCCATGACACTCCTGCACAAACTGATATTCCTGCAACACCGTTCAAGAGCAGACTGCACTGCACGCTTTTACCCCTGGGTTGCCATGCACATATTATGCTTTGCATCTTCCAGAACATCTCTAGAAAATCCAATTTTTTTAAAAGAGGAAACAGTCAAAATTGGCAGGTCACAATTTTGTAAGCCTTACTCATTACTAGTAATTACTCCTGCAAACTGTTCTCTGGAAGTCAGTTTGACAAAAAAACCCCCAAACATTCACTGATCTGACACAAAAATTGCCAAGTCACACTATCATTCTACATGAAGACAACTGCTGTTGCTTTAGCACAGACTTGGGTTTGGGTTTTCAGCCTCAAGTTAACCAAAAGCACACTCTCACAAAGCTTTATTATGGAAAAGATATTTAAAATTCTCCTGACACTAGAGAAGTCAAATGCCCCTCACTGTCTAGAGAGAGCTCAGCTCTCTACTCCTTCATTTGCTCTTGTTTCCTACGTAAATACATGTTGCTGAACAGGAGTGAGGATTGTGGGCGTGGCCACTAAAAATGTGCTTCCACCAAGAGTGGTTATGTACTGCTCTCCACTGAAAAAAAGGTAAGAAAGATGTTTCAGTGCCGATAGGAATTTTGGAGGTCACATCCCCTGGAAGAGCCCTCGTAGTTATGCACAGTAGGTGGTCATCCTTTCATGAGTGGTTTTTGCTATCCTCCACGCCCAAGAAACTCCTTTGTATGACACACGCAACACAGCTCTAAGAAGCACGGGCTGTCAGGAAATAGCTGTTCTGATTCTGCACCAGCAAATGGAGGTCTGTACGTATGGTAATAACAATTTACTTTTTATAGAATAATAATAGGCTTGGGTAATTCCTGTGCCAACAGATCAGCGGCTACTGTTTCCACTCAGAGGTTATGAAAGATTCTGCCCTCACCCCTTTCCAATGGCCTCTTGTTCCAGAACAGCTGAACGTTATTTTTAAGCCATAAAATTGTAGGAGAATGGCTGGGCAGCTATTATTAACAATCATACAGAATTCCGCATAATGTGTGTCTCAGTCCACTTTATATTCTACCACTTAGCACAGAAAGCACAGACTGAAATAATTTACAGTCAAGTGACATTTTGCATGTATAAAAGATACATCTATTTGAACAAGGTGAGCTCAAATCTGTGGTCTCTGTTCAAAGAAAACTTAAATATAAGTCAATGAGAACAATGTCTGTGAAAACAGGGCCTGCCTGGCTGCTTTCAGAGCATAAGATCAAGTTTATTCTTTCAAAAATTCCTTAGTGTGCAGGACTCAGGAATAGCTCTTTTATCTTCAGGTTCTCCATTTCCCTGATGATCCACCTGCAGTTACTACTCCAGCTGTCCTTTTCCTGAATATAATGAGTTTTTTCTGCCTTTCTCTAGTTGATTCTCACCTGCTTTCTGTTCACTTCTACCTTTTCCTGACAATGATATTCTCCTCCCCATGTCCATCCTTTTTCATGACACAGGAGTTGAGAGCATGTAAGGAGAGGAAATTGCCATGGTGGCTAAAAGGATAAACTGGCAGAGAGAACAATTTAGGTCCTTTTGGGAAGAGCTAGAGCGACTCCTATTCAGATTTCATGTAGGTTTTTTTCTTCCTTTTCAGATTTGTGAGAAGGAAGCCAGAACTGAATCTTTTCCTTCCTCCTTTCAGGTTCGACAGGAAATTAGCCAAACAGCTAAACTGCCCACTCTGCAACCCTTCCTCAGCAGGCCGTATGAATGTCTCCAATTGCTACAGTTTGTTAATTGCCACGCAGAAGTTACCACATTAATGCAACTCTGATGCCAAGAATAGTTTAAACGAAGTTAAATGAGTAAAGCATGCCTAGTAGTTCCCATTGTTCAGCCCCATAGACAGGCAGCGAGTTGGATAATTGGGCATTCCGACACTTCCAACTCATTTGTTTCATCACACTGTGTTGCTTGCACTCAAATAAACATCTGCAAAAATTGTGAACAAACAGATCTAGGAATTCTTCATGAGGAAAAAGATTCTGTATTCAGATTGATTATGCACTAAGAACTTGCAGGATTAGGGGGCTATTTTGTTTTAGGGATGAGGGCTTTTTCCTCCCAAACACATGTCACGCAAGAGCAACACAAGCCATTGAAGTCAAAGCCCTGAATATCACATAATGGATATCATATTAAAAAGCAGATTCCTCTAAGAGCCTGAATTTATCCTAACATCACATCCCATTACTATTATGTAGGTGCCTTTCACCCTAACAGGGACACACAGCACTTTGCAGAGTCAGATTCCCACAGCCAGATTACTGCAGTTCCTGGACTTCCACCACGCCCATGGGTGCCAAGAGATATCCTGCACTTAGAGACAGGCATTCATCCCCTGCCAAATAAAATACTCTTCAATGGATGTAACTCACCGTTAGCTTTTTCAAGCTTTTTTTCTGGTATAGGTCCCCCGACTTCCACAAATTCTTCCCAGCAGAGAACCGCTCTGACAGCAAGAGTTACAGAATTGTCAGGCTGGGCACCACTCATTTTTGTGGCCTAACATGACGCTGGAACCCAGCGTGGACTCTCTCAGTGCCTTCGTGCTGGCGCTACAGGACGTGCCAAAACACATCAAGTCCACTTGTACATCTAGTTCAGTAACCTGCCTCCAGCAGTACCTTCGTGCTTCAGGGGGAGACAAACCTTTTGTACTGTGTATAATGAAAGGAGAATTTCCCCTCTCTGGCAAGTCATACAGCAATTTGCGGATACCCTGATGGATGAGAATTGATTAGCAAGACTTGAAAGGTCAGAGGCACGCACAGACCTCATCTGTGATACAAAGGACAGTTTATCCTCCATATCACAGGAAGCATACAGTGAAATTTTCATTGTTGCTGATATAATATGGGACATATTGCAACAGCAGGTTGAATTCTAATGCAGCCTTTATCATTAAAAATCTCAATAGAGCTACGTTATTCTTCTGAGCCCACATTTTCAGCCTCTCCCAGATAGATGGTTGGTTTTTTGACGGCTACTGAATCTCGATTTATTTACTAAAATAAATTCACAAAGCTTCACCTTCCTGAGATGTGTCAGTTAGCTGGTTGACCAGGCCCCCTCAAAGTCCTAGCACTAGAGCAAGTTAATTTTATTTCTACGTAATCTTACTGAACTTTTCTCCTTTTGAGAAATGTTATTTTCGAGAAATAAAAAGATGAAGATTCTCCGCATAAATGCTCTCACTCTCTGAAATTCCATTAAGAAGAAGATCAAGCAGGCACCATATTAAATACTGAAATAAAACTGCAGTGTAGTAGTTGAGAACACAAAAGCCCAAGATGTTTCCAGTTTGGAAAGAAATAGTTCAGATGTTAACATTTCTACAGAAAGGATTTTCTGTGTTTGAACTAGTTCTTCTCATAACACGATGAACTTGTGAATCTATAGTCGGTTGTGTATTTTCTTTCGTTAGCTGGTTTGGGGTTTTAACTCCAGCAAGTTTCACAGCATTTGACATAAACACTATATAAGCAGACTTAAGTTTCTAACCCTCAAGGTTGTAAAGAATCATGTAAAATCGTGAACCTGAAGGTCTGAAATCCATACGGCAAAACAGATCAGAAAAGTTTATGCTTTACAGCTTCTAGGAGTTTTGAATCAATCTCATCTCTTGGGAGCTGGAAGTTTTTTCCTGAATGTGAACCTGAGCGAAATACTGAGCAGGGAAATGAGGCACCAAGCAGACTAACAAGTTTTGTACAATATAAGTATTTTTATACAACTGCAGATGCATGGCACAAGATTTTGGGATGACTGCAAAGAGCAATGGAGGGAGCTGGTGGACCAAATACTTGCTCACCTAGGACTGAAAATAATTCTTGCTTCCTGTGTCTCTTATTTCATATGTATATATATATATAGGCATACGCACATGAACACATTCTAAAGAGCATTTACAGTCATTTTTTAGTAATACTCTAACATTTCAGAATTGGGATATTAAGCACCAGGTGTTGGAAAGATTTCCACAAAGTTATGCCAGTGCAGTCAGTGGGATTATGCCAGCAGTATTACATTTACAGAACCAGGCCCTAAGGTCCTAACCGTTGCTCTCTTATAGCAAGTGATGTGCAGAATATCTCCGGGAATACTGTAAAAGTGACAGATAATTACATATTTTTACACTTTTATTTAATAATTTTGTTAGCTGTTTCGTTCTTGCACCAACCCTCCCATATTTCACAACTCTTACAAATATTTCATTAACATACTTAAAATGATTTCGCTTCTCATCCTGCAGTGCCTGCATGAATCATCATTACCACAAGAAGGGAAGGAACAGCTACACTAACCCAGGACAGTGCAGACCTCTTAGAAACCTCAATACATAATTCACACATGTTCCCATCTTTTTTTTTTTTTTCCATAGCTGCATCCTTTATATTTCCCCCCTGGCCAGGAAAAGTCCATAACTGCAGACAATGAAGCCTCACAGCCTGGTAACAGGACCCATTATTTATTTATATGTAGAAAGAGGATGCATATCATATGACTTTTTACTGCTTAATTCAAGTCTGTATTACAGAGATTTCTGATATCCCCTGTGCTTTAGGTTTATTTAAATATACCAAATACTACCCTTCATATGTCCTTTGGGTAACTGAATTAGAAAATGGAGTTTCCTTAGGATCCAGGATCATTAGAATAGAGGCATCCCTTCATTTAAAGAGAAATCCATGGCTGATAACATAACCTTGACGAAGTCTAGAACACAGTATGATAGGATTATAATTTGAACCCAGGACAGGGAACCAGACCCACTATTCTGTAACCATTTTTTCAACTCAGGATTGATTTTGTATTTTTTAAAGAGCCGCTATTCAAAGAGAGGAAACCAGTTTAGGTTTTGTATATGTACATAACACAGACCAAGATTTAAAAAAAAAGAGCCTCACTCCACTTAATAGTTATTTTAAAGCATTTCAGAAATATCTGAGTAAATTTGCATTCTCCTCTGCTGCCCCCATCAGATTTTCATGCAGTCTTGAACCTTAGCGTTCTCATCGGTGGGAAGTTTTTCCCCATCTGAATCTCACAGAGTGGTTGTAAATACAGAAAGTATTAGTTCTAGTTTCATCAATATTTTGAACTCAAAATGAGTAAAAAGCACTTGAAATTATTTTGGTCTTGGTATCTGAATGAACTTAATTCAAAGAGTTGTTAAAGTGACTTGAAACTTGGGCTACCCTTTTTACAATGTCTTTACAAATCTCTTTTCTAAAGACCAAGATAACCTTCTCAAAACTGAAACATCTTAAAGCATCTTGCATCTGACACTCAAATAAAGCTCCTCAGATTTCTGAACTTCTAAATCAGCCAATAAAGTGTGTAAGAATGCTGGGAAGAAAATAAACAAACTGAGGAGAAAAATAAAGACCTGAAGAGAAGAAACATATATGGGAAGGGTAGAAGAGCAGAGGGAAGAAGTGGGTGGGGTGGGAAAAATGCATAATAAATCACAGACCTGCTCAACCAGCAAAGATCAGTAGATTTTAGCTGAAGAAACAGTCAAACTAAAAGCTGTCTATGATTGCAATGAGATTCTGAGCACCAGAGAGTATAATGAAATTACAAAACTTGGCCAAAATTGGGATTTATTTCTTTTTTAAACACGTGATACAGTTTCCATCAATGACGATAACAGCTTTGCCAGTAAACCCAAATA
The DNA here is from genome assembly GCA_013397725.1 of Rhagologus leucostigma. Classification (NCBI taxonomy): domain Eukaryota; kingdom Metazoa; phylum Chordata; class Aves; order Passeriformes; genus Rhagologus; species Rhagologus leucostigma. The sequence continues at coordinate 1,203,008 of VZTD01005399.1, read as the reverse complement.
TGGACTCAGACACTGCTTTTGTTAATTCTCAGTTCTTAGTACAGGGGCATGATGTGTCTGTAGTGAGTAATCAAATTTGGAGCCTGCCATAGCCACCCAGGAAGGCACTGAGACTCTGGCCTGGGTTGTGGACTGCATTTCAAACCCAGCACGTGGGTTGGAAGGCAAAAAACATGGAGAGGAAGAGACACTCGCTGTCACCAAGCAATATAATATTGTCAAAAGAATTTCACAACACACACAAACAGAGGCATGTACATACTATTACAGACATGCACATATATATAATGTTACTCAACTAGAAACAGACCAGCATCAGTAAATTACAGACATGCACATATATATAATGTTACTCAACTAGAAACAGACTAGCATCAGCTAAATAAAAGTAAACACACATTTCAAAGCAAAATCACACAAGGTAAAAAAGTGCTTGCCTGCCTGTGGCATCAGTTGAAGAATAAACATGATAATAAAAATCGTCAAAAAATGGCATATGGTACATTTTTGTACACATATTATTCACTCATTTTTTATTGTATTTGACTTGACATCAGCAATATATCTTACTCATTAGGGGATCTTATATCTCAGTCTCCGCTGTATGTTAAAAATCTCCCACTGTTATGTGGCAAGAATACATAAAAAACAAATAGGAAAAAGCACGCTTGCCTGGAAAGACTTAATATTTCTCAAAATGTTCAGAAATTATTCTTCCCATTAAAAATCCAAAGGCAAAGGGGGAAAATACAATTGTTACCCTTGATTTTTCCCTGGTGTTTCATTTATGACATCAAGAGTCCCTTGATTGGATTCAAATGCAAAGTTGCTCCCATGGCTTCAAAGTCAGAGTAAATTGAAAAACGCGCTTCAACAACATTGATACTCAAATAATATCCCAGAATACTGTCTTAATGGCTTTACCCTTATTAAACAAAAACATAACAAAATTTTGGGGGTCATTTTAAATGAAATAACAGAATGATAATAAAAAGCAACAAAACGAACCATGTACTAAAGAAAATCTTGTCCCCTCTTTAAACCCTCTCTGGAAATACTTGTGAGTTTAAGTTTTCCTGTGACTCTGAAGAAGTCTCTCTGATCCACAGGCATAGACATCCACACACAGACTCCAAACTGGCATGCCAGATACTAAAGGGAAGGCTCTCATTGTGGACAGTGCTTTGCACAAACAGTTGGGTGCAAAACCAGACCAGAGCTGGGAAATCCCAGGAAGAACTGTTTCTCAGAGGGAGCATTTCAACACAATTCTCACGAGATTTCTCTCCAGATATATCTGTCTGCAGAAAAACAGGCTGGAAAAGAGGTCCATAAATTGCTGCCTGAAAAAAAGCTCTCAAAAAAGTTCTCAAAAATCATTTAAATAATCTAAAAATACTGCCAGGCTGTAATAGTATCTAATAGTATCTACTCTTTATTTTAAGTTTGGCTCCGGAATTTTAGACAGCTACCATTTCATGTCATTTCAATAAACCAGAAGAGGTTAAATAATTTAGGGGAAATGAAGAAATATACCAAGAGCTGCTGTCCTTTGTAAAAAATATCAGATGATACCACCGCTCTGATTCCACTCTTTTGGGACTCCATATAAGTTGAAACCACATTCATTTCAACCCCTCCTTCCTCTTAGGAGAAAAGCAGTGCAAGGATGGAGCAATGACACCTTCACTGCTGGCAAAGCCAGTATTGCTTTCCCATGAGGTCACCTCTTGCCCTGTTCCCAGGTGAGCTTCCATCTGGAATGGTTTTCTTCAGAGAGCAGTCAAGGTTTGGCATTTTCTCTCTGACTGGTGCAACTCAGGCAAAAGCAGTGTGTTTGTGAAAAGTAAATGGGGAAGAATGCTATATTGTCCTCAACCAGTTTCCACCTCTGGACAAATAACCAGAAAGCCCAGGAGGAGATTCACCTGGAGCAGTGACATCACCCCAGTCAGCTGCAATGAGTATGTCATCCCCTTAATGACAGGGGATAAAACAGACATACCAAACTGGGATGGTGTCACTGAAGGGAATCAGCTGGACAAACCCCTCTGCAGCCACATGAACGCATCAGGACAATGAAGAAGCTCATGGCTCATCCATGTTGCTAACTCAGGAGCTGTCAGGATGTCAGTCTCACTGTGCCACATAGGGACAGATGCACAGGGTGGTGTAAGAGCGTTTCCTGAACTATACCAGGAGTCCAGACAGGAGATTTTTCTACAAAAAGCATGTGCTATTCAGAAGAGAATCAGCCAGAATGGCCTATTTTACCAATATTCCTTGCTCAATAGGAAATTAATACTCTCTGACTCCTTACCTTTGTTACGGAAAATATTTCTAAGTGTTTTTAAGGGTAAAGACATGAAGTGGGTAGAGTTAATCTATGCCTAAGCTCTGAACTCAAACTGTAATAATTCTACATCATATTACCCTTGGAATGCTGGCATTTTACAGAAGGTTTATCACAGCCTCACCTAAATTGCAGTGTGATCACCATTTAATTTTTTCTGTTTTCATTCTTGCCCCTCCAGAATAACAGGCCCAGACTATCGCAACTGAGATATTTCAGCTTAACAACACTGTGAGACAGCATTGCTCTTTAGTTTCCATCCAGAGAAATAATACTTTTGAAAGCAATAGAGAATATTCTCCAGAGGGAGAATGCCACGGTTAACAGACATCAGGTTTAGGAGAGAATCCATTGTCACCCAGGTGGCCCAGCAAAAAAGGATGCTGCAATCTCTGGCCACTGAGATGCATGAGAGGACTGCATCTCCAAGCCAGATATGACTTTCATTACATTTATGAATTATGCCTGACATTTATATTTGAATGTAATATTTTTCGTTTTAATAAAGAATCACTGGATCATCAGAATAATGGATAGCACTGGTGCAAATATAATGAAAATGCCAAGCTTTAAATAGCTGTTTAATTATTAAAAATGTTACCAGAAAAAACTAACTTTGCATTGCTGTCAAGATCAAATGAACGTGAATTTCAATCAAAAGAGAGGCTATTGTACAATATATTAAAACATGAGGTTCAGCCTACAGTAATTATTGTGCACAGCGCACAAAAGGGAAAAAAGGCAACACTATCAATCACAGTCTGTCCACATTCAGTCAATACGAGCCCCTCCCCTGCTTTGTTGAACAGTTTTTCCTTTGTTAGCCATATTATACAATACATGGGGCTTTCAAGAGCTTGGCACTGGATGTGCATTAAGGAACGCTCTCAAGATCCTTCTTGAAAGGAATTCAATATCTTTTCTTGTTTGAAAAAATTGCAATAAACTATACAGCATCTTCTTTTTATTTATTTATTGTTTTTTATTGTTAAATCATCAGTCACCTGCTACTTACCACATTATCCTTTCTATGTGATCATGCTACACAGAACACAACCTTCTCGTATGTTCATTTGCATTACAGTGACAGTACAAGCACCACTCATTCAGGCTGCTGAAGGACTTGATCCTGCATCCAAGAGAAACATCAGGACCAAGATTTTCATTTTGCACCACTGTGCAAGGTTTGCTGAATAAGTTGATGCTCTGATTTTCATGCTAAGCAACTGCTGGGGATAACACAGAACACACTATCTTGCAAGAATCCTACCACAGCATCTGTGCACGCTAAAAAACTTGAACTGCCTAAGCACATCAAGGCCAGTGGCTCCAGTATTTTTCTTGTTTTTTTAGAGAAGTGGAAGGTAACACTACACATGTAGCTGCATGTCCTTCTTGTCCATCTTTCTGCTTCTACTTCCCAAAATTTTGCTGGTAGGCAACTTCTACGTCAACCAGAATGTATAGTATGTATCCTTGGCAGGATTCCACTGACACTTTAAAAATATTTCCACCACTGCTTTTGAAATTCAAGTTCCTTCCCTGTCCCATCCTCATTTTTTTTCTTGTAATCTGCATTGTTTCAAAATTGTTCTTGACTTCCGATTTTTTCTATCTTTGCTAGAAGTTTTATTGCACTATGGCAAAACTCTTGTGCTGTATTGCTCATTTGGATATCAATAAAGTACCACATTTTAAGAGGTGAGATCCAACCTTCACGAAGTTATAGCTTTATGGCTACCCAAGTATAAATTCTGAGCTATATATAGTGCATATACTGAAAACATTAAAATGCAGATATATATCATTTCCTCCAGCTGGCTATAACACATCCTGTTTCTGTACACCTCACCACATCTGTGGATCTAGTAGTAAAAGATCCCCTTCCAGAGCGACCTTTCTCTTAGGGAAAGCACCTATGGAACCAGTTTACGCTGAAGCTGATGGGAATTTTGTTCTCAGGCTTCCTACCAAAGTTAGGGCAGACATGAAAGCTCTAACACATCTGTGTTAAAAGGGTAGGGCTTGCTGCCCATTTTACTCAGCACAGAGGTGTTTGTTTATTTACCTGTGTCTGTGAAAATCTTTACATTCTCTAAACCGAAAATTCACAGGGGTGCTTGAAATTAAACAGCAGAAACAAAATGTCCTCCTGCACACGCTTGAGGGTACAGTCACAAATTCTGTAACCAGGGCTTTATCTCAAGAGAGCTATAAAGCTGTAATAAAAACCATTTTATTGCTACGCTGTCCCATGATGGGGCTGCTGTTCTCTCATGAATATTGGAGATGTCCTGCACTTAGCCATAAATGCCCCCAGCATTACAAACCACTAAGCACTTGACTCATTCCAGCAAAACACTTTAAACCCACATAACATCAAGTGTGTATCCAGCCCTATGCAGACTATTTCCAAGTTCATTTTCGAATCAGAAGAAGCCTGTATGGTTGTGCCCTATACGAATGTTACAGACAAAGGAACCAAAGTGGAGTAAGGACATGGTCTTTATACCAGTCCAGTGGACAAAGCCTGTTAGCTGAAACCACAGCTGCTGACTGGCTGTATTTTTTCCCCAATTTATGGGACTAAGTTTATCTCCTCTGACTTCTAACGGTTTTCCTGGGAAAAGATGGACTATTCCTTCCTACCATACTGTCACCATGACACCTTATCTAGGTAGCCATCAGTGTCACAGCCAAAATCTGTAAGATGGATTAAAGAACACACGAAATGAATTTCATTAAAAACTTGATGTTGAAAGACTCGCATAAAAGCTTTTGTTTCTTTCCTGTTATTCATAGCCCATGACCACCACCCAAAGCTGGAGAGAGTAGGTCACTTGGCAGAATCCTCACAGAAGCAAGAGGCAGATTTTATACCACAGCATCACATTTGTGCAGTAAAACTACTTCCACCCTACAACTGGCTTATCTGTGGCTAGTGAGTGACTTACCAAGATCAGCCTGGTCAACTTATAACCACACAGACTAGCACCTTTTAAATACCAGCACTGAACCTATACCTGCTCAGTCCTGAGCACGGTTTTCCATCATTAATTAGTCATGTTAGGACTAACAGCAGAGGAGATATAGAAAAGTAACTGCAGGGATGCTTCAGCTTTGTACAAGTCAAGGGGAAAAAGCATGTTCAAAACAAGTTGGGAAAGCACAAGGCAATAAATTAAAAAAAAAAAGGAATAAATCCACCCCATCCCTCCACCCCACAGCTTTTGTGGACACAATTTCAAAGGATCAAACAAGTGTAAGTTAAACACACAAATTCAGCCAAGGCATCTACTGATGCATCAGGCTCTCTCTTCTCTAGTTACAACCTCTAGTAAATCTGTTCTGTGAATTTTTTTAAACATCAGTTCCAAGTTTCACAGATCTTAATGCGAACATTTTAACTGATAATAGCATGGAGAAATTGTCTGAGGAAAGTCACATCTTGTAGCTACTTTAAGACTGCCTGTGTTGTCCCAAGGGAATTAGTTGAGAGGACAGGGACAAAACACTGAATATATTAAGCATGTTGGGCTAAAAGCAGTAATTGGCTTCACTTGATATTCTGCAGACCTAGTTGCATTATGCTATATTAACTTTTCATGGCTTCATGCAGTGTACATTTTCTGACATTGCTTTCCCCTTGTCCCCATGAGAGCAGTCTGTCTATTCGTTCATCTCTGTTTACATTCTTTCAATAAATTACACAGATAACTCTCTATTTTGCCAATTCTTCACTACTGGCATTTTTAGGTTTGCATTTACATAAGACATTCTAAGTTTATGAATTGAATTGGAGGCCATAAAGTTAAAACTAACAAGGCTATAAAAATGAATTTACTTTAATACTGCAAACATGCTCACAGCAAAACATTAGTTGCAGCAAGTTTTTCCTCATTTTCTCCTGCTTCCCTTTCTCATGTGCTTGCCTCAAGCCATGGAGGAGAAGGCACCTCACTCCAGCCCTTCATTAGCAGAATCCATCATAGCATATAGAGAAGCATCTCCATTTATAAATATAGTTCTGGGGCAATCCAACAAGCCTATCCACAGCAGCATCACAGTTTGGGAGTAAAGGAGCTCTCATTATGTGGAATACAACTGGATATGCACTCAGATGACGCTCAGAAATTTCCCAGTAACATCTCTACAGCTGGTCAGAAGAGAAAGAGACTTATATAAATATATGCCAGGGAACAAAAAAATCAACGTTCTGCAATCTGAGAAAGAAGGAGAAATATTTCCACAAGTAGAGCTGCTAATACCCATGCCAAAACAAAGGAAATGCGAAATAGATGGGGCTGCCAGTCTGCTCCATAATTTAATCTTTACGGCATCTCTCTGGAAGATCAGGTGCCAGTCAGTAGCTGTATTTTCACATAAATGACGCGGACATCAGTTCAGCCTTTCAGACATGAACAGACTTCTGCTCAAGAGCAAGTCTTGTGCCAAACCACCCCAAAAAAGCGGAATGGTGAAATGCTGCTGAGCTCCATTTGACTCGCATTACCCACTGACAGCCTGCAGGACAGCTGCGTGATACGGCCCCACAGAGGAGCAGGAGACAAGGCAAAGGCTTTGCTTACTCTTAAACCAGAGAACATGTAGGCAAAGATGTAATTCTGTGCTAGCTGAGAAAGTTCAGGTGCTTGCAAACCCAGGGCTTTCAGGATTCTAGGCAAGTCATGTATATTTAAAACTGCAATGCATGTAGTTAAGGCTATACAATAGGAAGTATTTTGAAATAATGGATTAAAACACTACTTCAAAACATTTTAGCTAGACATCAAAACCCTGCTAAAATTCTAATGTCATCTAAGAAACCAAATTCAAGATGACAAGAAATTCAGTGGGATTTAATCATGCACACAGGGAGAAATTTTGTGAAAATAATCTGACCAAAGAAATGAGAGCCTAAGGGCAGATCTGATGATCCGATTCTCAGAAAGACTGCCCAACAATTTCAGGTCATTGATATGAAACCAGTTTCTACCTTAAACAACCAAAACTAATTTGAGTGTTTAATATATGAGGTATTAATTACAATTAGAAACACTTGTCATATTCCAGACAGAAGATTAAGATTATTTCCTTGATTTACATGGTACATTATCCTGATATTATCTAAACCTGCAGCATAAAACAAACAACAGCAAGGAAAGATCATTCCCAAGAGCACAACAACAACAACAACAACACCCCGTTAGACTGAGTTGAAAGGATTTTTTTAGCCAAATTAAAGATAATGGATTAGCTTTCTCCTGTGATTTCCATTTAATTTTTGGCTTGCTAATAAGTAAAACTTCTAGATTATACAAGACTTTTTTCACACAACTTGGGAGAAAAGTCCAACTATTTAAGGCAGGGAGTAAGAGCTAGTAGAGTTGTTGATAAATCCAGCATTTTCCAAAATAACATTTCCATGCCAAACAGCACTACAGCACTTCAAAAAACAAGACTTCATTCATGAAAAATAAAACCAAAACATTCCTGTAAAGCTGAACAACTTTGACCTTTTTAGAATGCAATTTGTAGCTTTTGTGTTGTCTTATATGAAGTAAAAAACATACAATAGAAATTAAATGGGTTTTCCTGAAGGGAAATAAAAAGAAGTAGATTTTCATAAAAGATTTTGAAGTTTTTTTCTTAGTCTGCTTAAAAAAAGAATTGGCCATTTTTCCCAAAACTTTGTTTTAACCAGAATAACCCATCTCCTACAAGATTCCATGTTTTCATAACCTCTCCTGGTGCTAGAAGGTATGGGTGTGTGCATGCATGATCATGGAAGTCATCATCAGAAACCACAGCTGGGCACTTGCCATTCATTTCTGAAAAGAAATAAAGATTTTTCCAAGCTAAACTGAAGAATGCATCTGCCTGCTCCTGGCTACACACATGCATTTTGGTAATTTGTGAACATCGTCTCTGAAGCAGATTGAGAAAGAAAATAAAATACTTTTGCCACTTGCAACCTTTGTGATATGTGTCCTTGAAAGTGGTTTTGAAACTGAAAAATTCCTGGCATTTCAGGCAAATAACAGTCTCACCATTATTTGACTCACGGGGAACACAGGGAATGGAATAAGTTATTATAGTTATGCCGTGTTATCCCTAAAGTTAGGCACGACAATCCGTGTCCTAGGCCTGAGGGGTCCATCCAGGAGAGCAGCTCTTCATTGCAGGTCCCAGGCCACTCCAGGAGACAGAGATGTGCAAACCTACGATGTAGCTCAGGCAGGGTCTGAAGGCCCCAGACTGAGCTGAGACATTTGCCCTGAGCCACCCTGTGGAATCACAGCTAAACTGGATGAACATAGAAGACTTGCAAAATCTGCACTTCACACAGGTTTTTTTTTCAAATTTCTTCAAGTGGTCAAATTACCTAAAGAGAATTCACAACTCTCACCCCCATCAGAAGGCATATGCCTTTTTCCCCACAACATGACAGAACCTATTTGTAGAATGGGACACGATTACCCATTCAATGCCTTCTGCTATTGCAGGGCAGTGAAGAAATGTCATCAGAGATTTCCTCTGCATGTACTGTTAGGAAAAGGAAAAGGGGAAGAAGAACAGAATAGAACAATTCCTCTGGAAGGGAGCTACAATAATCATCTAGTCCAACTGCCTGACAGCTTTGGGGCCTACCACAACTTAAAGCATGGTATTAATGGCATTGTCCAAATGCCTCTTAAATGCTGACTGGCATGGGGCATCAAGCCCATCTCCAAGAAGACTGTTCCAGGATCTGATCACCCTCTTGGTGGAGAAATGTTTCCTCATGTTAAGTCCAAACCTCCCCTGACAGATGCAGCTTCGAGCCATTTCCACACATCCTGGTACAGGATCCTAGGAAGAAGAGACCAGCCAGTATTCCCATCTCCATTTCTTCTCAGGAAGCTGTAGAGAGCAGTGAGGTGGCTTCTCAACCCTTTTCCCTCCAAACTAGACAAACCCAGTGTCCTAAACCGCTCCTCTGAGGACATTCCTTCCAGCTCCTTCACCAGCATTGCTGCCCTTCTCTAGAGTTGTTGAAGTATCTTAACATCCTTTTTAAATTGTGGGGCACAATTTATGGGATTATATTCCTTTACTGCATTCCCTCACAGTGTAAGAACGCAATTAGTACAGTTACAGCTAATTGTTTCAGGATGCGCTACGTCAGCGTTGCACAGCCCTTTGCAGAGAAGAAAGCATAGTCTTAAAACACAGTGGCTATCAGGTTTTTTCAAGCATAAGTCAACACATAGGCTTTAGCTCATAAATCCCATGCAATTTGAAATCCTTCTACTTAAAGACTGTCTTTTTCCTAAAAGCTCTCTGGACAGGGGGCACTCATGGTAAGCAAATTAATCTCTAGACTTATTCTGGTTTGTGGTCTACCAGATCTCTGCTTGGACACACTGAGCTTGCATCAAAATATTAAGGTTCTTTAACAGAACAGACACAGTCTGGCAGCTTTCTGCACTCACTACAACAGTTTTGCAAACTAATTATTATGTGTGTGCCAAAAGATGGCTTTTCATGTTTCTTTTATTAATTAAAAAGTTCTATCCAAATAACATCACACTGACATTCTCAGGTGGTTTCACATGGGCATATAGAAAACAAAATCTTCAGTCCTGCTTTGCAGTTATCTTACAGGTGTGTAGAAAATCTTAGAGAGACGCAGTTGTCTTTTATTGTTAGATGGAACCCTCGCCAGTCAAATCCTTATCCACATCAGTATTATCAGCAACAAGCTTTTTGAATGCTTGCAGAATTTCTTTAAAAACTCAGCAACCTTTATTCACACTGCTGGAGAGTAAAGCATATCCCCACAGACAGGAGAGTAAAGCATGTCCCCACAGACAGGAGTGCCAACTAACTGCATCACACTGGTCCCACCAGCATTTCATCTCTTGTGGCTTTTTCAGTACCTGGGTTGATTTGCCACTTTCTCCACAGAAACTTCTAAAATGGAACCTCAGTTAATGCCAGCTGTGCTTATTTTCTTTCCTAGGAGGCAGGTATCCATTTTGAAAGGGCTTAGACTGACATCAGCAGCTTCTTGTTCAGAGCCCATCACCACAGTGCACCCATTACTCAGCTGGCAGGTGGAAGGCTGGATGTGCTGGCCATGGCTACATGGAGCTGTGGTCCAGCAGGCTACTGATTTGTGAACACCTCACTAGGGTAACTTCCAGGCTCTACATTTCATGCCTAGATGTCATCAAATGTATGAAACAGTGAACTGCATGGCCAGGTCTTTTGAATGTAGACCACAGAAAAGCATCATTCAAGAAATTTAGGTTTCCTTGTCCATTCTTGATTTCATGGTATGTCAACAAGGTAATGCATATCTGTTGCTGCTCCTGATTAAATTGAGAAAAGCAGTAGGCAGAGAAGATCAAAACCTCAAATGAAAGATCTCCATCATGAACAAGGAAGGCCAAAAACAAAAACTCAAAATGTGTTTTATGCTAATAATAAAAAAAAAAAGTTACTGTAAGTATTTTATTTGCCAGTGCATAAGAAGTTAGGACTGAGGCCACATCCATGCACTCCCTACAAGACCACTCACTGCATTCAAGCTCTTGAACAAGCTGCCTCTCAGTTTAAAGGTAGAAACTGTGCAAATGTAACTCAAAAACAACATCTTTATAGATTCGTTCTCCCATTACAGAAAAATTCAGTAATTTCTTCATTGTCATTACTTTTAGATCTCATGTATAATATCCTGCAGAACATTAGTCTCTGTAGAAAGTTGTCAGGCATTAATATTTGGGAGTAAAAGCAACATAATCTCATTGACAGCTCTAACTACAACACACTTCTTACGTATCTCTGAAAGTTTCACTCACAGATTGATATTTCAAGTTGGGTTTTTTTAAGGTTTTCCTAACCCAACCACATTACACCGGCGAGCGTCACTAAGCTAAATTCAGCACCAGAAAGACACAAACAAAGAGCCACACCAAAACCCAACTCTGATGACTCCTGCTCTCCACAACAGGTTACCCAGGCTGTAGATTAGCCACACCTCAGGTTTAAGCACTTCCCTATACCTACATGTGGAACTAGTTTGTACCTCCAGTTCTTGATCGCTGAACTGTGGCACCACATGAGCCCAAACACTCTCCCAGAAGTAAATAACCTTCTTGAGACAGTGAAAAGCACAAGTTACTGAACCCCATCAGCTACACTAAGCACAATCACAGCCAAAGTGGGATTTTCTGAACAACCACCGAAGTAGATGGCCAAAAACCTGCTGGGGCCAGGGGGAGGAGGGTCATACTGAGTCTTTGTGCCATTTCTATCCACAGCCCATTACACATCTCTGCAAGGCTCTTCTGAGCTTCTCACAGCAGCTGAGAGTTCTCCTTCATCCTTCTGATCCTTCAACACCCTTAGGGACTCTTGCTAAAGGACTTGATCATCTGTAAAATAATCTAAATACACAGATACTAAACAGGAAAACATAAATAGTGTCATTCATCCATCTGTTCTATGATGAGCGTTTTGCATACACATCTTTATGCAGCAATTACCACTTTCACCGCTGAAGTGCTTTAAAGCTACAGTGGAATGCTATTATTCCCTGTGTGGCACAAGCAGGCAGCTATTGAGTTATACTTCAGTATTCACACAAGACAACTGGCACTGGGGTCTTGCTTTGTCCATCCTCTGTGTGGCAATATCAGTTTCATAACATCATTTTCTTGGCCTCCAAGACTGCTGTCCATCAAAGATGTAATCCATGTGCTCCAGAGTCACACTGTGAATCAAACCAGTGCATTGTAAGCAGGCAGGATTAGCAGACTTGCTTCAGAGCAGCACTGCTGCTCTGAACAAACCCCTAACGTAGGTGCAACCTGGGATACTCTCTGCATTCAACTGAGGTTGGAACTAATCTATTTTGCCGAGCAGTTCAGACCTAAGACTAATGTCAGAAAAAAACGCAAGTTCCACCAGAAATGCTTCTAGGTCCAGTCTTATGAGCTTCCCCATTCACAAAGGGTAAAACTAGCCCTGGAACATCAAGCACCAAGTTAGCATGCACTTGATGTCTGCTCCACTCAGCAGAAAAAAAGTGCTTTTGGCTGCAGGAGTGCAACTGAGCAGCACCCTACCCTCTTTCAGCAGTGTAGCCTACCAAGGGGTACCCATGTGCCAGGATCTCTGCTCCCTTCCTCCAGCCGGCATGAGAACCAGCAGGACCTGTTACTTGTTTTCCATGTTTTGTTCTGTTCTCTTTGGAGCACTTCTAGTTAGACTCTAAAGAGATCATCATAAAAAGATATTACATTTGCACATAATGCAATGCCTAGAATGAAATGCCAATTCTTAAGTTTTGTTAAGTTACTATATGGTTGTTAACTAAGTATTACTGTAAAAAATTGTAAGAATTATATAAGCATAAAATCTCTCAAGTCTCTTTTCCTATTTTCACCACTCAGAATTAAAAAATCAGACATAATTCCAATTTCTTAAACAAAAAAAACAGTGAGACTAGTTCAGAAAATAAATATTAAATCAGACATTTTTCATTCCTCTCAGAACAACATACTTCTCATTAAAAACAAATAAAATTCAATTTCCTAATAGTGAAAACTGAGCTCTCTTACTGTACTTCTCATTGAACAATTCTATTTCTTGACTTTGGCTTTATTCTAGTACAGAAAACCCAACTGAATGAAGAGACCATTGGTCCCATTTCTTCCAGAGACTGCCAAAGAAGACACACTGCACGCCGATAGGGTAAAACTAGCCCTGGAACCCAGTGTGCCAATATCCACACCACACATTCACTCACAGAGTGATCTCTCATTTACAAGGCAGCCTAAATCCAGCAGTATGGCCATTCTTTTACGAGAGACTGCGAGGCACAAGGTAGGTGAAATAGCAATTTGAGTATTTTCCTTCTACCCCCACTGTACCAAGAGTACGGATTTGATCAGCTGCCTGCTGACAGATGTATCGCTGTTTACTCCATGTCCTTGCTCGTGGGTTTCTCCTCTGATCTCTAACAGGATCCACTGGGGCTTGCCAAGCTTCAGCTGCTCAAGTCTCTCCTCACAGGAGCCTGTAATGCTCATCACAGGAAGCCATGTAAAATTCAGCTACCAGAGCATCATATACTTACTAAAATCCAAGCGGGACCAAATCGGCCCTCAGATGACAGTGGGCAGATCTCAGTTTCAAGAAAAACAGCAGTCACACATCTAAAAGTGAAATACAACCTAGGAATAAACCCCCAGTGCTGGGAATAACTTGGAACAATTTCCAGAGTCAAATACCTGCTTTTATCATTTTGTGTTTCCATAGGTTTCATATTGAGTTTCTCTTCTTTTATTCAGCAGCAGAAAATTTGTAACAATGGGAGCATCATTATTTGTTATACTTCCTTAAAAGCTCTGTTTGATTTATGCACTGAGCAAACCAAAACAAAAAAATAGCTGCTTCTAAATTTGTGAGTTGGTGCTACAGACTGTCGATATTTTGCAGAAATGGTATTGCAGGGGCTAAGAGAGACAACTCTCTTTCAATTTTAAGATATTTTAATGCTATTTCCCCTAACAACTCGGGGTCTTGCTCTAGTAAGACACTGCCATTCCTTGTCATTCCTACACTGCACAGCATCTTCTGGGGTGCATGGGCAGCCAAAAAGATGGAGCCAAAATAACACTGTTAAAAGAAGCAAGCATCTTCCCGTGAGAGAAGTAGAATTGCTAACCCAGAACAGACATGCAGAAATGCTGGAGACAGAACACTCTTGTAAACGTATTCAAAACAGGATTAAGCCTTATAGGAAACTTCCTAGATAATGTTGCCATATAAGACTAGTGTTATCACCCAAAGAGGCAGAAAGCAGCTACGAGCAGCTGAATTATGCCTTTCTGATGAGTATCATCTTTACTGCTCTCATGCCCTTAAGATCAAATTAGCTCATACTGGATAATTACCAACGTCCCAAAAATGTGCTCATCTTTGAGAGTAAACTCATATTTAGCCATCAGAACTTTAGCTAGGCCAATAGACCAGGCCACTGCAGGCAGAGATAGTTAGCAGCAAGTCTACTGCTAAGACAGGAAGCATTGATGCTTCTGAGGGAAGCTGCAAGAGGATACTGGGGTTAAGGCTTTTGTCATTGTACTGTCACTAAACTTGCACTTCTAAAAAGCAGGTGGGACATCTGGAAAAGGGAAGGCTTGGGGTGACCATGTTGTGGTATTCATACAAGTGAAGGGAGCCTACAAAAAGATGAGAAGAGACTTTTTGCAAGGGCATGTACTGATAGGGAAAGGTGGAACAGCTTCCAGCTTAAACAGGGGAGGTTTAGATTAGATACCAGGAAGAAATTCTTTACTTTGAGGGTGGTGAGGCACTGGAACAGGTTGCCCAGGGAAATTCTGGATGCCCCATCCCTGGCAGTGTTCAAGGCTAGGTTGGATGGGGCCCTGAGCAACCGGGCTAGTGAAACGTATCCCTGCCCATGACAGGAGGAGAGTTGGAATGAGATGATCTTTAAGGTTCCTTCAAACCCAGGCCCTTCTATGATTTTTCAACACAGATTTTTCAAGAATGCGGTTCCTGCATTTCATCACCTAACAAAGCATATTAGGGGCTTTCTACTAAAAATGCCAACTTCCTGACTTATTCACATCCAATTCATTGATATGTCTCTAATTTTCACTGATGTCATATGCAAGAAGATTGACCTAAAACATGACAGCCTAGATCTGTGGCAGGGTAAGTGCATTAACCTAGACAGTGCATGCTCTTGGTTAACAGCTGAGACACTCCATCAGCAATCTAACCCTAACAGCAAGGAATACTTTGCAAAATGGGACAGATGTAGAAAAATTCACAAGAGCAGTTGTCAACCTCTAAACTCATAAGAAATGTAACCTTGGAAATTCTTTCTGAGCTCATGTCTTTAAGAACAGTTTGCAGTGTGATGATGACTACTGTGGAAGAACCTGACTGAATTATAACGCACATCTTACCATGTAACTGGCCAGATTACTATCAGGTTATTAAACTCACTTTTCTGTTGTTTTTACTTATCAATATACTAAACTTCAGTCTTCCTGAATTTGAAATGTGTATCTATTAACTTCTTTGGAGAGATTAAATAACTCTTCCTGAATTTTAAAACAAAATCTGTCAAGCTCCTAAATAAACAGAAGCATTTTCTAAAACATTCTACAGGAAAGCCGTATTTCATGTAGACCTTGATTTCATTGCAAAAAGTCATAGGAATCACAGGAAAATTCAGGAGTACCACTCCACTCAGAGTCAGCTTAGGCAGAGTACAGCCCTACCTGGGTATTGCTCCTAGGCCTGATCATCCAATCAGATTTTATTTGTGCATCTATTTAAGCACCTGCCCCTAACATGGGCACACGAATATTGCAGGAGACCACATCAGAAGTGTTGCAAAAGACAAGGTAAATGATACCCTCCACTCCTCCCTTGTCCAAAGGCCTAGTCGTTTTACCACAAAAGATTAGTCAGATGCTTTATTCTTGGTAAATCCACGCTGTTTCCCACTCACCCTTTTTTTCTTTAGTCTGTTCAGAAATGTGTCATTCAGCTGTAAAATAGATCTAAAAACATACAGCATTTTTTTTCCTTTTATTGTATCGATTCAACACTCACAATAGCAGACCAAGGGAGGAGGCCAGCAGGTGCTAAGAACAGAAGTCAGGCAGTGTTTAAGATATTCATACTGCTCTGTTCTTTGCATAATAGTCCAAATTCAAAATACTTGTGCCAATTCATACTACGACCTATCTTCAATAAAGAAAAAAAGGTAAAGTATTATATCTGTCTGATGTGTGCACACATAAGGTATGGGTGGAGCCTTGCAAGCAGTTCACACTCGAGACCCCTAGAAATGCATAACTACAGAAAATTTCCACCTCTGACTGAGCTACCAAGGGAAGCATCAGTTAGAACATATGTTTAAGTGTGGTGTTCCAAATTACTACCAGTGATTTCAAGAATAAATCAAAGTCTTTCTGCTTGCAGTAATAAACATTCATAGCCTTTAAACCAACATATAATCATCATTTTGTTAATGCTCCTTGAAGCCAATAATACCCAAAAAGTAAATACTTAAGAGCAACTGAGAGGCTTGGGAATAAATACTGTTTTCCAAGTATCAGCATTTATGACTAATGCAGTTTATCATCATATCAAAAAAACACTGTAGGGTACTGTGACTGCTTGCGTCTTGATGCTACAGCTACCAATGCAACCCCACTAACTTCAAGGTTACCATATGACAAATAACAAATTATGTGGCAAATATTGTCTTCCAAGTCAGCAAACTCTTAATTAGATCATATGGAAGAGTCATAATTTCAGTCCTCAAGTGAAATTGGTCCACTTTAAAAAGCTAGACTGTTTAACTAGTGTGCGGTCTGCATATTCTTAGAGATAGCAAAGTCAGTATGGGGAGGAAAAAAAACCCCAACAACAACAACAAGGCTTTGTTTAACAGGAACATATGTTGGGAAGAGCACTGATTTTAACGTTTGCCAGTAATATCTGTCAAGCCTTTATGTTTGCTCAGGACCCTAAGGTTAAGTATATAAATAATTCCAAGATCAGACTTTCATAGCTTAGCCACAGAGAGGTCAATATGACACATATGCACATATTGTTGGGATGTTATGCTGACATCTCACTATTAAAAAAAAACAAAAAACAAACCAACCAAGTTGTGTATCAGACATCAGAAAAACAACCAGAACAGACACATGTATGCAGCATGAAACCTGGGGGAAAAAAGCAATAAAACCAAGACCTATGTTTACAATCACCAGAATCATATGAATGAAAATAATGAAGATTCTGCACAGAGAAACTGCAGTTTTCCAGGAACTGTACTTTCAGAGGGTATTTTAAAAGGGACCACAAAACATTGATAAAGATGAACATTCATCTCTCTTGCCTCTAATACACGTTAAACATAAAATGGAAGGGAAAGCCAAGACAGCTCCTACAGGCACGCTCAAAATCAGCAATTTTGAGATTTCTGAAAAAGCTGCAAACATTCAACAAAAGACAAAAACTGATGCCACACAAAATCTGGTCTAGAGCAGACTGATGTTTATGCAGATATTTTCATTAGACTATTTTTGATCAGAAAAGGAAAAAAATCCCTTCAAATCTTTTAAATTGTTAAAGGGATGGGGAAAAAGAACAGTAAGAGTAGCCTTACTCTTAGCCATAACAGGAGCTTGTCAGAACTTGCCAAAACCACCTGCACATTTCAACAGTACAGAAAAGTACCAGTAATTCCTATGCAAGTACATCAATCAACACATACCCCTTCTCAGATATTCAGGTGAATCACATTTCCAAAGTGCACATGATGACAGAATCATACGCAAGTATTAGCTATAAAAAAAAAATTACATCTCTGTAAATCCAAGTGAAAAACAATCTTTACCTGGAGAGAAATAAGACCAAGACCTGCTTTTCCTCTCTAGGTACATCTTCACTTGCAACTAGAACAAGCTCTGCCCAGGTATTCCCTGCAAGTACTTTGTCAGTACCTATGCTGAAGATACTTCTTCTCAGAAGAAGTTTTGTACTCAAACTTCTTGGGAAAGGTAAAGGACTACAACAGTATTTTTTACAAACATCATACATTATCACACAAGGAAACCTGAAGCTCAAGTGTCAGCTAGTATCTGCTAACAATGCTTATTGCAGTAGAACTTGTCTCCTTCCTCCTCAAATGAGAGGTGTATTTGTGGGACTAATCCTAATTGAGGTCACATAATTTCTCAAGCTGTATGAGCAGAAAAGAGTTGAATTTCTCATCAGAAGGTATCTGATGCTCACAGTTTCCTGGCAAAGGAACTTTTTGGCTGATTCTTCCACTCTGCAGTTCCAACTACCATTAGATCATAAAGGCCCAAGAGATCAAAGGAAAAATAGTATCACCTCAAAGAACCTCAGGTTTCTTGATTGTTCCCCACAGATGAGCTGCTGCAGCCAGATCCCACCCAACGGCAGGAACACAGCGTAGCAGCAGTGCCCCAATGAAGCTGAGGCACTACAAAGTATATCTGAGCTCAGATATCAGCTCTTGTTTTCTCCACTGAAGTCTCAGCCTCTGTTCAGGTCACAAAGGACTTTGCCCAGTTTGTTCCTGGCACGTTTCGAGCTCAGCTCATACCATGAGCACGACTTGCCAGTAGTAGAAACAGTGAAAGAGGAAGAGGGGAAGAGTCCTTAGGCCCTTTTGCAAGGTCACCACTAGCCTAACAGGGAACTGAGATATGAGGAAGAAACACAAGCTTTATAGGGATAAAAACCTTGTGCATGCTGAAAAATTATTAATGGGTAATTCCCAATGAGGACAGCAAGGCAGGCAGGAGATTTCATGCCTACTACTAGGGGAGTGTTGGAAAAGAAGAAAAAAAAAGAAGAATAAATTAGACTGTTAAGACAAATTCTTTATGTAATTCCACTTGGATATAGTAGACCTGAAAAAAAACCAGAAAAATGTCTCCAGAAAGAGAAAACTGCTGTCCCTTTTGCTCATCCTATCTCATGGTTTAGACTAAGTGAGTTGCTTAATGTCAGATTCTGAAGTTTCATTTCAGCATGTCTAAAAGAGGACATAATGGACTGGCAAGAGAAGAGACAACAAATGGTATCAAAACAATTTCTAATTTCTTGGCCTCCATTTTAAACTTACTTTTTCTCTAGTGACTAAAAAGAGAAGGTCTGAAAAAATTATACAGTGCCTCATCAAAGAATTCACCTCCTTCCATGAAGAGTGCAAGAAACAGGCATTTCCACAAAGTTTTAAAATATTATTTCACTTGCTTGCTGATCATCTTGGTCAAGTAGCAGAGCTACAACTAGCAGCAAAACTGGTACCACATTGGTCTCATCTCTTGCTTGAAGTCTTGATGGGACAGGTTAATGCTGGTGAGTAGGAAATAGAAGGTGGCTGTCATCCTTGGGATAATGACCCTTTAGCAGATGTTTTTAGAGGTTTTCCTGCAATAATCCTGGAAGTAATGCTGCCAACCTTATTCAGTGTAAGATTTAAATGCCTACTCGGAACTGCACTCTCCCCACAAGCAATGGAGGCATTGAGAGCATGTGTGAATTTGAGAAGGAACTGCAACACAACACCTGGTTAGAGATCCATCTGGAATTCCAAAGCCATACGATGATGGCCTGGTTAAAAAGCAAAGACTTTGAGCTTTGCTTCCAGGAGTGATCGGAGAGGGCTCTGAAGAGGGAACCTCCCAGATAAGCAAATAGAGGAAGTTACTAGAAGACAGAGAGTTGTACACAGAGTCAAACAAAGGAAGCACAGCTGAATGATTTACACCACAGGCTGAGAGGAACTGATAAGAGAAAGGTACTGCCTATAATATGTGTAGGAGGGGAGTTCTATACAGAGTGGCTAATAGGAGCATCTTCTGGCTTTTAGGGCTCCTGCAAAGCCACAGCACAATAAAAACATATCATGACAAACACTTCAGGAAAGGGACAAGAGATACATAGTTGCAAAGACAGAAGTCAGAAGGGAATACAGTAACTTCACCAAGATTTGGGAAATGTCAGCTAACAAGTTTAGACTGAACTCCGAGAAGCTGGGGAAGCAGACATAAATATAATTCAATGCGTAGAACTGTGAAAGCGTAAAAAAGAAGGAAAAATATGGCACAAGGTAAAAAAGTTGAACAGAAAGGCAACATGTAAGTGCAGTAGAGAAAAACCACAACAAAGTTTATAAGAAAGACTTTGCATATGGAATCAGAGCTAATAACTATGATAAGAAAATTATACCTATCCTTGCAAACAAAGGGAAAGCACACAGCAGTAAGATTGCAGGCAGTCTCAAAAGATGAAATATTGTACGCATATGAGAAAACTAAAAAGAATGAGAGCAGTTTTAAATCACAGACTAGTATCAACACCAAAGACATATTTGTGTAGCGGGCACAAAATAGATAACACAACTAAATGGCTCCAGAGACAGCAACCAAGATCAGAATTACATCTTCACATCTTTGCTAGAAACAGACAGAGAGGTAAAACACAAGATAAAAGAAAAACAATATGAATGTCTAAGAGTAGAACTATGTCCAGACCATGCGCTCGTTGTCCACCCAAAGATCACGCTGTTACCTGAAGAGATATGAGCATTACAACACAAATCTTCCCTAAAGACATTAAGTAAACTCAAAGGTTATTTAGCTTTACAAGCTGTAAAAGTATATTCTGAAGTTTTCAACTCAAACTGTGCTGCAGTTATCAAGTACTCAGAAAGAGTTGGGTGTCACTGAAATTGTGCTAAAAAAAGAAAAGAAAGAAAAATCGGAGTCCGGAAATTTTTCAGTGAGGCAAAAAGGACCTTTCAACACACAATTCTGAGGTTCCCAGTGCCCAGAGGTTTTGTGCCATGTTTGTTTCTGCTGAGGGAACAAACTAACACCTAAATGTGGAAAAAAAATTTTTTTAAAGTCTGAGAAATAGTTAAACTCACACCATACCGTTGTAATAATATCCAAGAGTAGGATACCAACAGACAGAGAAGACTTTATAGTAAGGTCATTGCTAGTACAACTACAAGTTAAAAAAAATGATCAAGGGATGTATCAGTGACTTCTATAAGGCAGTCTCGTAACAGAAAAACAGAGCATCTGAATAAGAACATAAACTGTTAAAGCAAACTCATTTCAGACCACTTCAAGGTAACAGCTGGGGGTGGGGCAGAGGGAATTAAAAAGGAAAAATTTATATCAACTGCACCTGCATAATCAGACACTGCAGGGAAAAAACTTGATACTCAAGCACATTTTAACTGTCAAGGTGTTTTGAAAAATACTTCAGTGTTACACACAGCGAGAGAAAAAACCTTTTTAAAAGTTTCTTAGAAGTATGTGGGAGTCACTCTGAAATAGAACCGTTTCTCTGGAGGCTCTAAAGATATAGAGCGTTCCCCACCAGGGCCATGACTGTTCCCAGCACAGAGCTGTGAGGTGCATAAGGATACCCAGCTTAAGCAATAGGCTGCAGTTGTGCTGAGATGCACAGCAGATTTTCAAGCATAGTAGAAATCACCAATTTCACCAGAAAAAAAAAAAGCACACAATAACATCATCATCACAGACTATTATCTCGACACCTGGGAACTAAAAAAACCTGTCAGACATTACCTCAGTGACCACTGTAATGAAAGCAATGGACCATCTGCTCAGCCATGATATCTGAAAATGTGAAGTATCATTACAGTAAACCGGGCTTCCTTGTCTTTCTGTGATTTACCTGGAAATGGGAAGTCAGGCATGTCACACACCATTTCCATAACAAAGAAGTCAGTCAAATGGCAAAACTAAATAGCAGTTAAAGTTGTTATGGCTAGTCAAGATGGAAAAAAAAAAAATGTGTGTCAGGCCATTCTTAACTGAAGAAACTGATAAAATATTCAAGCAGCAGAGGAAGGGAGTTTAAGGCAGCTCCTATGTGACAGTAAGACATGAACTCTACCACGTGACAATCACACACAGCAGTTTGTGCAGTCTTGAGATGCACAAAAACAACCCTCCTAAACACAGAAGAAGAAAGGTCAGTTACCAGAAAGGTTAAGTGATTACTTGCATTAGTAGGACAACATAGATCTTACTGGTTGTAACAGGACATTAAACAGCTTACTTATAGAAAACATTTATTTTACGCTCCTCACAGTGGTTTTGACACATCTTTTGCAGCAGAAGAGTTTACCAGTATCTAAGGCCTGTGGCAGAACAACACAGCACTGATTATTTTTTCCTGGAAGCACATTATGAAAGCACAAGAAAGTGCAAAACAAAGGAGAGAACCTGGATGTTTAACTGCTTTCACTGTCTCCCTTTTAACTTTTAATAACGAATAAAATGAAAGTAACAGTTACAAAAGCTACACTTAACCTGAAAAGGTAAGAAGAGGAAAATAATGTTAGGTCAGAAAATAGACATTACTAAAGCTATTTTACTAGAACAGTGTCATTAATTACAATCCAAAGCTTCCATAAGTTTAGAAACAAAATCAAAATTCCCTCCCTTTAAAAGTAGGCATAACCACTCCTTGATAGACACAGTACCCAAGAAAGAATGTAAATGTATTGGTGCTTTATTTACTCATCACCTTGTATACAGTCTCACTGGATATTAATTAACACATGAAAATGTCCAGTGTATTTAATAACTAATTAGAGTGGAAGCTAGGTGATGTGATCCCAAATTCAAGCCCTGGGCTGTGGAAAGACATGCATTCAAAAGGCTACTGGAATATAAAGACAGTGCTTGGAGCAGAGGAATGTTTCAAGCCCCAGGTTAGCTGAGCTCACTGCAGCAGAAGTGGGGGAGCACACGCCTGCCCTCAGCAATGTACATTTGTGGTTCCATACAGGATGAGAGCAAAACAATAGGCTGCTCTTCAGAAATGCATCTCTGGTATCAAATGCCTTTTTCCTTCCTTTTCAGTTGTGAGCCACTAAGCCACAGGAACATCATGACTGTATGTCTGATTGCTGCAGGAGTATCAGAAAGCACTTCTGAAGTGTCATAATCTGTAATTTAAACCTGTAATACATCTTAACACAATAGACTGCAATATCCCTTCTCAGGCAGAAGAGGTGTTCCTTACACAACCATTTTTTAGTCAGGAAGAAATTTCTCTTTTAAGTGGATTTCAACACACAAACTAACTTACATTAACTGAGACAGCAGTCTAAGGCACACAGCAGAGAACCTGTATTTACAGTCAGTTAGATGAAGTCTGACGCAGATGGTAAGAGGTAGGACATCTGACATTACAGATGATACCATGTCCTTAAAGAAATTCCATTGTGCCCAGGTACGTACTGAGCTGCAGTAGTTTAAGATAACAGAGTGACCTTTCTTCCATATGTGCTTTGATACTTAAGTAAAGGAGGACAAATTAAGGACAAAATACAAACTTTCACTTTGAATTTTCCCTCCCCTTGTCCATTTCTTTCACATGCATTACCAGGTATAAAAAGCACACACAGCAAACCACCACCAAGCCTTCAATACTCTGTTCACCAGGATGCAAGCAGGATTTCATTCCCATTCAGTATCGCTGCGAAGGGATCTGACTCAATTAAACCACTCACACTTTTTAGAATTCTCTATAGCTAACCTCTAAGAGAATTATCACAGTGCAATCAGAGCACATCCTCACCAAAAAGGTAGTCCAGAAACAGGAATATGCCATGCTGCGTTTCTGAATTACTGCAAGCAGCTGAGCAAGCAACTTATTAGCTGAACAGGAAGCCAGGCGTGCTTGAAAATACAATTACTGCAATGTTAATGTGTCACTGTCACTGACCTGGACTTTAGAGCTGCCTTCACAAAGGGATAGTGACCAAGAGTGATAACTATGAAATGCAACGGGTGGGAAACTGTCATGTAACTGTTGCCAGAGGTGGGGGGGG